>JACBAH010007510.1:0-34139 GCA_014282315.1 Neospermospora avenae
AGTGGAGGAGCGTGTCGTGGATTCTGTGACGAGGGGGAGTTAGTGTTTGGGTCTTTTGATTTGGCTTGGCTTGTTGGATCCGGATATGGAATTCGGATTGCAAATGGAAAAAACTTGTTCCATAGGAGCTTGAAACCCCCTCGAAGCGAAGGTTTTGGTAAGCTTGATGAGAGAAAGTCTTACTTTGTGATGTGCCCATCCCGTAACAGCACTGAGTTTATCTGGCACCGTAGATCGGCATCTTGGGTGGTGGGTGTGTATGAAGAAGCCGCCTTTGGCACACGGACTGGGGTAGTTGGCTCGGAGTTCATTATGTTGTTTCCTTTCGGATTGGGTTGGGTCTTCTTAGATATTGCTGGGAAGGCTGCGTCTTGAGCTCCCAAGAAGCTACTTGATAGATGATGTAGTTTGCTTGGTCCGAATGCTCGAGCTTTGATTGAATGGGAAACTTGAAGTCCTTGATACGTGTAGTACTGGTCTTGGTTTGCTTCGTAGTAGGAGGGGCTGTTGACTGTGATTCTATAGCAAGAGGTGCTTTATATTATTGCATTCACAATGTGACGATGCGTTCAATTTGTCGGTACCTTGTCTGAAGCCGGCACGCAAGGCTGAAGTGGGGGCGTTTGTGTTCTGGAAGCGTTCGAAGCCATCAACCAATTAAACGAGGCCAGATACCAAAGATACGGTAACTGCTCAGAAACCATGGTTTGAGAACTCGGAAAAAGACAACGAGAAGACAAGAACCAGAAAACTCGGCTATGGGTATCACCGAATCAAGGTTTGTCTCAAATTTGCTGAAATCCGGGGCATGTCATACGAAGTATGGGGTTTAGTTCGCTTCATCTCGATGAGAAGATGTCTTCTTTTTGCCAACGAACAGAGTTATAGAGGGTGCAAAGCTTAAAGTTCTGACCATAAGAAGTTTAAAGAGAATTCAGTGTAGACATCTTCTTGCTTGCGTGATTCTCGTGGACACGGAGGACGAGCTCGTGGAATTGCTAGACGCTATCCAAGGAAAGTCAACATCTCGTTCTCGCAAAATCGGCGCTGCATATGCATGGTAGATAATTCCCTGAGCAGAATCAGGATAAAATTCTATTCCGCGATCGACTACATGCTTTTAACTTGGCCACTACTCCCTCCTGACTATTTAGCTGGAGTAATCTGTAGCGTCTCGTCAGGCGCTGAACATTAACTAAGCTCTCCATCTCCAATCATAGCTATTCATATGCATTATAAGAAATGGCCCATCTGCGACGACGACAGCGCCCATACAAGACAAACAAAGTGCGTGTCTAGTGAACGGGAGAGAGGACTCCTGTGATAGTTTCGTAATCATGATCGGTCAAGGAAAAGTCCTAAATATAATTTCCTCGTCTTCAAGAATTGCAAAAGCAAAGTCCTGGCCTAGAAATGTGGCATCAAAATATCAATTAATTCGAAGTCTTGCATATCCTTTAGACTCTGGATGTTGTTGTAAACTTTGCTTCACAGATGGAGATATTGTTCGGACTCGATAACGCGTTTGAACAAAGTTCTTTCGATAACGAAGCATGAACGAACCTCTGAATCAGATGTCTGTGTATGGAGATACCCTCGTACATCGCATGCTCCAAGCAATGGTTAGGAAGACCATTCTCCATTCCGATACGTCTGTGTAAGCAGAACTAGGAGACAGATAATTTCGACTTTCTGGGCTGGCACCATGATCTAATAACCATCTTTGATATGCGCACATTGTATGTAATTTGGAGACCCTAACGGCCCAACTTGTGAGCGGTGCGTATGTAGAGTGCAACGACCGGATTTGCGGCTCGGAGACTTTTTATTATTCTCCATATGACCTGATCTGACATATACGGAGTAGATAGAAAGTCTGAAGGAAGCAGCTGAGCAAGCGATATTTGAATATCGCTCGGAATTCTCAAAATCAAATCTTTACATAAGCCGAGCCGACGAGCTTGACGATGTTTAGCGGCGGGAATGTACTTTTGGTTGAGTCGTGCAGAAACAGCAAGAATCTTAGGCGTTCTGTATCGGAAATTTGTTGTGTTCCTTATTATCGGCATGAAGTCGGATCTTTGTTCGGAATAGTTTCTTAGGCCTTGCAGATACCCATTAACCAAGTACCGAAGATGCCACGGATTGCGAAAGGAAAGAAAAGTTTTGACTCTCAGACCGCCACTCAGCATCCTCCTGCTAGTGGTCTCTCCATAATAAAAGTTGATGAATTGGCAGATCCAAATACCAGGTGAACTCGATTCAGCCGCCAACGACAAACAGACAAGAGCCAAGTTCTACACAAAACGAGGGACAGCGAAGGTTTGGTATGGTAAATGCAGATAGATAAAGCATAAGAAAACGTACAACTCGAAAGAAATCAGATGCGTCACGCAAGCATTCGATGGTCTGATGATTAGGAGACGACATACCACTCAGGAGACATCAGATGCGGAGCAGGATACAGTTCGATACTGGTAGAGCGTAGCATAAGAGATTAGATCTGAACTTCACAGTCCCATATCTTGACGCAAGGTGTCGACATGCCAGCCAGGTCTGGATGTCTGGATGTGCATGATAAGAGAGGAACAAAGTCCGGGGAAACAGCGTGACAAGTGACAGGATGTCTTGCTTTGGCGATGCCCACATTGTGATTCACTGCTTACTGACGGGAGCTTGGCTGCGGGCAAATCAAGGGTCCCCATTGGCCAGGCCCGATTGAGAGCCAAATAATGTGGATCAACTCACAGACCTCAGCTTCAGCCCTCCTCCCTCCAACCGAATTCTGCTCCTCCAAACTCAGAAGCGTCATCTGAAACTGTACACAAGTTTCACGCATTCAAGGATAACATGCCAAACCACAATAACCCAGAACACGGAAATGCCATTGGCCACATCGAGGTTGTCCTCCATCATGGTGGCCAATGGCGTTCCCAAGTTTCATTGCCCGATGATTGTGTGGCGCCGTCATGAATGGAATGGTTCCTGTCTGTCTTAGTGATGTCTCTTGGCCACGATGGCTGTCTATGGGTTGGTGCTTTTCTGCTTCGAGAAAGCTTCGTTCCCCTGCTTAGCTAGATACCTATCTATACCTTAGTTCTGATTCAAGTCTGGATCTTGAGCGGGCATCTCTCGCGATCGTGCCTTCCTTTCCCACTCCTCGCTCTCCTTCGTGTCTCCTCCTTCAGTCTGCAGAGGCGGCGCCTTTCAAACTCACCCCACGCGAGAACTTCAATTCAGTCATTGTCATTGTGCAGTGCACATTGATCTGTATCGCATATCGCGACTCGTCCCAAGCTCACTTTGCATTGCTTCTATTCAACGCGGCGCGTCATTCTGGCAATCGACAGGGAATCAGTAACGTCTTGTTTGGCCTAAAGCATACTTGACTGCTTGACTACCTGCTTTCCACGCTCGGTCATCCACATCCGACATATCCCGTCGCAAACAGCCAAGAAATCCGTGGGACGTGGGCAGTGAGATCGATTCATCTCAAACGTGCAGAGTTTGGCACTTCAAAGCAGGCACTTTGAGTTCGTCAGAGTCGCGGGGAACATATCGAAGCTCTTCCCTGGTCAATACTTCTCCAGTTGTCGCGGTTGCTACACGCTGCTATCTATCTTCGATAATCCGACTGTGGCCGACGAGCCATATTTCGACTTTTGTCTTCTAGGTTCGCTTGCGAGTCTTGCGCATAACATCATAAACCATGCTGCGTAACTCCTTCACAATATTACTGGCTTTGCCCAGCGCGCTGGCGTTTTCCCTCTCGAATTTTCAAGAAATCACGTCAGGCTCTATACCATTAGGATGTCTCTTATCATACGATCGTCAGATGAAAGACTGCAGGAAGTCGGATTTCAGCAAAGGGTGTTCCAAGGAGTGTGTTGAAAATCTGCTATATATACAGAAAGACGTACAGGAAGTCTGCTCGACAATCCAAGTGAATCCTAGCACTTTACTGGGCATGGTGAAGAATGGAGGCATAGTGAACGCCGTCTGCCCAGTTCTGAGCTTCAGTACAAGTTCTACACGCAGCATACCACCTGCAACAATCGCCACACCCAGAATAATATCCACAGCCACAGCACTGCCAGTAGCTAGCACAACTGCGAAGACGTCTCAAACTATCATATCTTTGTCGCTTGTCAGCTCCGTAGCGTCTTCAAGAAGCACTTCGGCGTCGTCTTCGGCGTCGTCTTCGGCGTCGTCTTCGGCTTCGGCTTCGTCCTCGACTTCGGACGCAGACTCAGAGGCAGACTCACAAACATCAACATCCGATGTTCCTCGAACGACTGCTACTACAGTCTCAAGCGCGACAGGTCCGGCGGCAGTACCAGTGACTACTACATCCACCAGAAAAGCGGCAGTAGCTACCTCGGGTACGACGTCAAAAGCGACACCGAAAGCAGATACGGGTTCTGGAGGAGGAAGTCCTTTCGATATTTCAAGTGGCGGGAACATGGTTGGGCAGAATTCAGTCTTTGGGCTGATATTAGTACTAGTATGGGCGGGGTACTTTCTTGGGAGGTAGCATAACAGGATCCCAGGTTGGATGGTGTGATGATTCGGATTTAACTAGTATGATAATGTCTATCCACTGTTGGACTACAGAGGAGATGGAGTGTTGGAAATTACAAGCAATACTGTTGGGTGTTTGGAAACTATCCTTAGCCTGATCTTAATATGACTGGGTAGCATGGCGTTGTGGAGTTTGGGCACCAACGCTGCCGGGCGGATATACTTGCCTTTCTTAGATACCACGATTATTCTACAATCAAGCAGTTTGACTACATGTGCCCGATGGCGTATGACAAGTATTGTTTGGAAACGTGTATTATCGTGAAACCTGATTTTCTTCATCGTTTGGCTTGGTATTTTCTTTAACGTTTAGGTCAATTTATTTTCCTTTGATCGACGGATTTTCTCCTTATCACCCGATGGTCGATTTTCGATCTTGGAAGACTTGACTTGAACTGACCTTGGCCTCGCCCTTGTATACATGATGTTAGCAGCTTCAGCCATTTACAATTACTGCACATACTGAGCTCCACCTAATTTGCCTTGACTAGGAAGAGGGACGGATATCTGCACCAGGAAATGCGTGTTGTGCCTGCAAGGAGAGGATTCCAAATAAACTCGAGCGATCTGTTGTGCGCCCTCCCGTGGAAGAGTCTTGTTTATGTTTGAAGCCATGTTCTTTCAAACTTCAGACAGATTTCGTCAAACCACTTTCGTATACTTCTTAAGCCCAGAAAGCTACAGATTATATTATCCAGGCTTGCCGCATCTGCCTCTAACACAGCTATATAATCTTTGTTTCAAAGCCATGTGATAAGTATAGGACTTTAGTAGGTCAATAGTCGAAAGTCGTCAGATTATCATTAGACAAACGGGGGAAAAGAGTTTTATTGCCCTCTCAAATGTCACGAAGTTGTTAGATATTCAGAAAATTTGAAAGGGCTTTATCGTTCTTGATCTTGGTGAAATCTATCAGCTTGAAAATTGGCAGAAAATGAAATCATCGTCAAACACTATTGCATCCTTCATGAGGTTGTTTATGTGCTTTGTCTCTACTATATACACTTTGATTTTGACTCAAGAAACATTGTCCAACTACGATCATTGTCACATTGGTTTAGATTTTGGTTCTGTCGACTCGTTGATGCGCCCTTACTGCTCTCATCTCGGCTAAAGTAAACAAAGCGCCCGCTAGCAGGACTAGCTCTATCGCCAGCCCTCGACTCAAGAGGATGCAGAGTATATTCTTAATCGTCAAATAAGGTGGTTGTTTAGTCCTACTTGTCGCGAGCGTCTTCATCTCGCTTGTAGTGCTAGTACAGTAGGTAAGTCGAACAAAAACTTCCCCTGCTCATCTACTTAACCTATGTCGTATAAGACAAGTCTAACAAATGTCATCTAGTTGTGGAACCTTATCGAGTCGAACACTAGGTTTTAGCACAATATAGCAATAAGGACGCGGCGATTTCTTCACCAATAGTTATTTCTGTCGCGTTTCCGAAGCTGAGATCCAACTCGAGTGAATAACGGAGCTATTATTATCATTGAATCTCTATCAAAAGATAGTCGACCAGAGTCACAAATCAAGTTGCGTATAACACGTCGACAAGATAAAATCCAAGTTGCCTTTGCGTCCTCTCTTCCTTTCCCTCGACAACACGACCACCATAAGTATTCCCTGCAGAATCTTTTCTATCGTCATTTGATAACGCGCGATTGTCGAAGCCCACCAACAGTCTGATTTTTCCGTCGGTAAGCCGGGAAACTATCTTATATTCATATGCTTTGCCTGACACTTATAAGTAGCAATTGTTTCCCTCTAGGCATCGAACACTCTTCTTCTATCTAGAACTCGCATTCTATCACCTCGCGTACCTTCGTCAATAATGGCAGGCTCCCTCTGGACCCAGCTCGAGAATGATGTCTTCCTCCATCGCATCCTCCCCAAATTGCAATATGCTACAGGCATCTATGAGTACTCAGATGGCATGAGATGGAAGCAACTCGCTCCCATCATGCAGGCGGAGATGGCCAAACTTGGCGACGACCGACGAGAGTATACCGAGACTGTACTCGCTCAACAGTACCACGATCACTTCAGTGTGGAGGCAGTCAGCAGAGGCCAAGGATATCTTCCTGGTTCCGTGACAGCGCCTCAAGAGCAACAACGTCTCGCTCCTCGGCGTGCTACTGGCCCTGGTCGTGTACGACTCCCCAATGGATATGTCAGTCGTACTACACAGACTGATCCAAAAGAGTTTAGTAGACTGAACGTCGATGAAGCTCTGAGTGTTCATGCGAATAGTATAGGCTTGATCGAGCATGATCTTGTTTTAGGTCCGAATGGATCTAAGGTGGATGAGCATAACTCACGAACATCTAAGGATGAGATCGTGGATCATCGAAGGGATGATGTAAAGGATCTTGGAAGTCTAAAGAGACCACATCGAAATTACGAAGACGATGATGATGAGGAAGCCATGACTGAACATGAAGACCAGAAGTCTCGAGCTTCTCGCCGTAAGTCGAATAAGAGTGGTCCTCGACACTCGAAGCAGGAGTCATCTGATAAAGAAAATGATCGACACGACGATGCTGCTGATCCAATACCTTACTCGAAAACGGGCAGATACACATTGTACGGTAAAGTTCTCCCTACAGAGACCCCCGCAGTGCAGAAGGGCAAGATGATTGATGGAGTATACTATCCTGTGCACCATCTTTTTTCATTCGCGCCTACTCTTGGAAGGGACCAAGCAAATCCTTTTGGTGGCTCTATACCAGGAGTAAAGAATAGTTCCGAGCTGCTCTCGCCTCTAATTGACGCTCAGAAAGCTTCCATCCCAGCTACGAAGAGGAAAGAGAAGAAGATTCAGGCATCTCAGTCGCCAACAAAGTCCCCACATTTCGAAAACCGCAAGATGATCACGAGCAAAATGACAAACAAGCTCCCAGAAACCACTTCAGAGCACCCGATCGAGTACACTGCTCGAAAGGCACCTTTGTTCGACGCTCTCACGTTGCCAAAGATGCTTAGGAAAGCCGGTAGTGCCAAGCCTGCTTCTAGGAAGAATTCCGACGCGGGAGTTGAGGGTGAAAGAAGACTTTTCGAGGGAGTTGGTATTGTTGGAGGTACTACAAAAAGCCGCACGAAGAAGTTTTTTGTCGCCGAAGACAAGCTCCAGCCAGCTGAGAAGACGTTCAACTTAGCCGGCACGGTTTACAGACCCTCAGAACTTCCGGCAGCTGCTAAGCGTACTTTGGGAATCGACGACGATGGAAATCTTTTGAAGCGTTCCCGGTTCGGCGAAAATCCTTCTTTGCAAGCACCCCCAGCTCCAGGTCAAGCACGTCTGCCGTCAGCCAGGATAACTCCAATGACCAACGCGGCAGCCTCTCCTTTTGGAAGTACGTATACCGATAGATACTCATGGAAGAGATCGTCAATTGAAGTTCCATATGTAGAGACGAATCCGCACGATGCACAGACTTGGGCGAAGAATATTGCAGCGAAGCATGGCTATAAGGATCCGAATTTGGTATCTGGCTCAATTCAAAATGCAGAGAAAGTGGCTGAGACTTCAGTCAAGACGGAGGCGTCAGAGAGTGCGACGGTCGAAAGGGATGTTCAACGGACAGGATAATGTGGCGTCTTGACAGAAGTAATGGGTTGGTGGCCATGGAGAGGAAAATTATATTTGAGAATTGCAGACATAATCACGTTCATTGTAACGAAGCCAGGAGACTTCTAGATGATCCAGGAATTCGGAAGAATGCCAGAGGCCAGGACAAGGTAGCGTCTACGGCGAGGGTATCATCACTTTTAGCTAAAGTGAGGTCGCACCACACTCAGTATCCCAAGCCTTTGATTGCACGTTGTCCCGATAAATTTTATCCTGATGTGTTTTGAGATGGCACCTTGTCTGATCTCTATGGAGGGATCAAGTCTTGCTTGGTCTCTCTCTTTCTTTCAAATTCCTTGAAAACCACAATCAAACAATCACAAAGTCCTGACTGGTTCCTCTGGTACACCCTGCCGGTATCATATTATTTAAATATGTCTTTTTGCCCAAAGACATACATATCTTGGAGAACCTCACACTCACTAGACTCTTATCAATTCACCTAGCCTTCATATAATCACCATACTAATATCATTTCAAAATACATATTTTCCAAACCTGTTACTCTACATTCAATTTTACAAACAGCAGCGAAATGGGCCAGGATTTTTCGATAATATTTAGCCTAAACCAGCCGTAGATATATAGTCAATCAAGGAACCATATCGGTCCCGATGTTCGAGTATGTCTCCTTCTCTTTCCAAACTTCTTATAAACGGGAGGGTATAGAATCAATAGACTGCGAAAGGAACATATTTGTTGCAGTTTGAAGATACCAAAGAATGCAGATACTGTGGTCATAATAAGTGTCCACGTTGTGGCAGTGATCCGAAGCGACCATAGAGAAGGACACAGAGAAGGTGGATCAATTTGAGAATGGTTGGGTGTGAAGTGTCATGTTTTGGGAAAGAATCGTGGGTTTCGGAGACTGGCTGGAAACTGTATGAGCTGTACACGGAGTCACAGGTGTGACGAGGAGTTGTGCTGTATATTATTTGGAAGCGTCTTTTCAAAGAACAAAGAACATTGATGTTTCCGATGTCTTTCTATAACGTCAATCTTTAATCCAAACTGCACCGACACGCTCACAAATAATAAACTTTGATCATTCAACCAAGCCTTGAGAAGGAAGAGAGCATGTGGCTATTCAGGCGAAAAAAGAACCCAGCAAAATCATGGCTATGCTGCAGAAGATTTGATGGAGGACAATACGAAGGTCACAGAGTAAGTAGCTCGGATCAGATTATCCAACAATCTTTGACACATTTCCCAGAACCACAAAGGTTATATTGTCAAGATTGCTGGCGTCTTTTCGCTTTGCAGAATTTGCCAGCATGAACGCTGTACAGAATGCGACTGAAATTCTGGTCCTTAAGTCGTTGAGCTTCCCGTGCTAATTTGGGAGTGGTTTTTGTGATTGGTGTATAGCGAAACTGTCGATTTAGTTTTGCAAGTCAGAATTGGCGACGGGATGATAGCTTGGTACAATTCAACTTAATAATCAATGCTATATGTCTGAATGGGTCAAGACATCTTTGAGTCAAGTATTAAGCTAGTAGTAGCATAATTGAAAGTTTCCAACACCCAAAGAGCACTGGTCATGGAATATATCCACAATGCTTTGCTGACTGATACATAGTTCCCCTTCTTCATGTTCAATTAGCGAGCTATAGAGAAAGATCAAAGAGGTCATAGAGGGAGTTACGCAAAGGGAATTTGGCCTGTGAGTCGACTGGTAAACAGCGTGGGATGTGCTAGGTGAATCATGGAGTAAGAGAGACCATCGAATAACATGTATCTTGCATAAGAGTCTGAAGAGTGTTCGTGATTATCTGTAAAGTCTTGTGCCTATTTAAGATAAATTGCCCTGATTGTATTCCCTGATTATCTAGAGCCATCAAACAAGCACCTCTCTATCTGTGATAAAATTAGCACAAGCATAAGCAATCCGAGCAACAACCAACCAGAAGTCGTAGTACACCCTCGCAGGCAATACACTCAATCCTCAAACTCTCATCACAGCCAAAATGTGGCCGTTCGGGCATAAAGTTAAACGGTGGCTATGCTGCAAAAGGTTCGAGGTCGCGGAATCGAAATGTCACAGAGTAAGTAGCTAAGGAACCGATTACCTGGGAGTGTTTAACATATTATGCAGGACTCCAGAGGGGTCTTCATCTGGAATGCTGTCAGCGATCGGAACTGCCGATGCTGCCAGCGTCCGAAATGTAACCGTTGCACAGACTCATCTGGGAAATGAGATTGAAGTGCTCGTCTATAGTTGATATCTTGTCATTTGCCCGGAGTCGAGTTACTAGCTATTCTTGGTAAGTGCACAGGCTTGGGAAGGGAAGTCTTTTGTGTAGTAGATCATTGGATTTCGAACATCAAAAGGCTTCTTAAGGCTTTTGATCCTACTTGGCTTGCCTCCTCGTGAGTTGCCATCTTCATGTGACCTCAACGAGTGATGTGTCCCTTGACCAGTGTTAATGTACGGGAAGCTAATTGTTGAAAGTGCTGCTTCCCATAACCATAGCCTGGCGTATGATAATACATTTTTTTCATATATCCATCGCCCCGGGGGACTGTCTTTGGCTTTGAGATATTCCAAAACGATTTACGAACTTCCAAACAATACAACCTCCAGGATTACAGATAAGATACTTGATGAAAATTATGGCGACATAGAACGAAGCTCCACCGAGCAAAAATAACTCTCTGCTGACAAAACGAATACTGGATGGAGTACAGTAGTGGCTATGCTAGCAAGCAATAAGTATGGTGACAAACAGCTAGTGGTATGGCTTAGGAAACTTGATGGAACTTCACCAAACCGAATGGTAACTTCCATAGCAATTGAGGAAGCAGCGTCTTGCAATGAATCAAACGATAAAGAAACAAGACATGCTAAAAGGCACAAAACTGCAGTTAGACCGGAGGATTTCTTGTGTTAATCCTTCGCCTAATTAGTATTGTCGGCAGACGTGCAGACACCTCGAAGTAGTCCTATATAGTGAACGCAGATATGTTCTGGTACAGCATTTTAATCATTTAGCACTTCGCGACATGTGACTCGTAAGCAGGGACACCATACGGAAACTTCTCAATTTACCACTATTCTACAATCTACAATCATCCACTCCACCCAAATTGCACAATCCACTATCTGTATTCTGGGCGGACGAAATCCGCAAAGGTCTTTGGCTCCTCGTAAGCGTGTCCGTGGTCTCCATGTCCGTGGGCATCGTGAGCGTGGGGATCTTCTTGGGGGCCGACGTATTCCATCTTCAGAACGTTGCCACATTCAGGACATCTCTCAATTGGACGCTCTCGGGACATCTGCATGTTTACTGTCAGTTCTCGTGTTCCCCTCTGCGCGTTTTATAAGTTCATACCGTGAGCCAGATAACGTTGTGGGAGTCAGCGGGAAAGCCAGTACATCCGGCGTATTGCTCGTCACCGAAAGACTTGACGACGATTGGGTTGTCGAGCGTGCCTGTGGAGACCCATCAGCAATTGACCCTCCTACCTTTCCTGTTCCACTTCTCCGATTATGGGCTTATTTCAAGCATACCTAGGCGGGAAGCATCCAATGGCTTCATGTCGAAGATGTCGACACCCTGCATCTTTCCCAAGATTTCCAAACGGTCCAGACCAGTGGCCTGCTCGAGATCGGTGGGAATGGTTCCTGGCGCAGCTCCGGGACCCATGAGATCGTCCTCACTCCTAATCTCTGTGTATGCCCATCAGCTCCACATTCCTCTCAACAAGCTCCCCTTAAAGCTCCGAATTCATAGCATACCCTCAAACCTCTTCATCTGCCCTGCACTGGATCCGCTGGCGGGTGTCGACGCGGCTTTTGGTGCTTCTCCTGTAACAGCTGATTAGGACAATTTATACTACGGGGAAGGGGAATGGTCGTACTGCGCGCGATGGAGCTTGTGAAGCTGCGTTTAATCATTGGGCTGACTGCCGCTCTGCGGGCGGCAGCAAAGGCAGGGCGTGAGAGAAACATGGCGGCTTCAATTGGCTTTTACTTCGTATGGGGAACAGCTTGTGATGAGGTTGAAGTTACCAAGCTTGCGGAAACTTAGCGTCCACGTGACTGCGGGCTCATTTTGAGGAACCCGTCGGCCAGGAGCTGTTATAATTTAACAATGAATAATCCACGATGCTAAGCTCCTCAAATATCCTTCAATCACCTGGCGCAAAGGAAAGCGATATTCGCTATCAGGCCCTGTGTGCTCCTCATCTGATCATTTAACTATCTTCTTTCTTCACTCGTACAAATAAAGCTTGTTGGCAAGCGATGATTTCGAAGCTCGAAGGGCTTTAGAAGCTTAAGAAAGCAGAATCCAAAAGCCAAGTCGACCTCGCAAACGCACTACTATATGATTCGAGAACAAGGTCCTCTTACTTTGTGAACATAAACATACAATTGTCTAAAGATCATAATAGCTTTGTTTGGCACCGACAAAAGATCGACGATAGAGATTACTAGCTTTCACTTAATACTAGAATACGTAGCAAGTGGAGGCAGTCACCCACTTATATCTTATCATTCAACTATATCTCTCCTCCCAAGCCTAATGTTATCTTCAATGTCAGCAGAATCGCTCAATATGTTTACTGAATAATTTTCTGCCCTTGTGGTACTCTCGGCTGTAGTCGCCAGCGCCCCTGTTTGCTCCACCCATCTCTCTCTTTGAAGCAGCAAGAGTCAAAAATGGCTTTTCCCGATGCTAAAATCACATCGGACGTCGTTCTATTCTGGCAGGCCGGAGTCAAACTGTCGGCGTCTTATCCCACTGAGAGCGTAGACTTGGGCCACTGAATCAACACCTTGCGTACGTATCTTTCAGAGGATATTCAATCTTCCAATACCTTTATGGGGGACAAGCAGAACCTGTTCCAGAGCCGAAGTCCACTTTTAATTCTGAAGTTATCCATGACCCAAAGACAACCAAGTACCTGAAGTTGATCATCGAACCTGATGCTCCTGGGCAAGATGGCACGATCCAAGCACTTCTACAAGCAGTTCTCAGCGACTTCCTCCATCTTGTCATTGGAGAGGCGCAGCCGGATTGCGTTGCCGAGGATCCAAGGACAGTACGAATGTGCCTCAACCAGACTCCTCTTTCTGCAGCACCTCATCGTCACATTTTCTTAGTCTATAGCCAGCCCAAGAACTACGAGTCGCCAGTGAATCTGGCTCTAAAAAATCCTGATTTCAAACTACAGGAATTTGTCGACAAGGAAAATCTGGAGCTTGTGGGAGGTAAATTCTATCTGCAAGGCGCTGGTACGAATTCAAGTGGTATTGTAGAGGACAGACCAATCTTGAAGGGACATTGAGGCTTGATTGGCTAGTTGGTGATGCCGCTGGTTGAAATGAATATACGGGCCAGTGTAACAATTTTCGTAATGGAAGCTGGGCAAATCGTCTTTGGGGAAATACTTTGAGAGACACATTATTATGACGTCGCAACTTGAGTAAAGTCACCAGAAAGTCACGCAACATTGAGGCACTTCTTGGGGCAAAGTCCTGTGATACTTTTCCGTGACTTCAAATTTGAGTTGCGACCTTGAAAGCAGCTAGCTGCTTCTCAATTTACCGAAGTCTGATTTGGCCAGCATCCTTACTGAGAAGTTTGTCTCAGTGAGAGGATGGTGTGCCACGAAGATATAAACATACTGATTGCGATGAGGCAAATTTAGGTTGGAACTACCTCCCAGTCTTGAGTTAGATTTCGGAGTCAAACTATCAGTTCCGGAGCATCAATTCGGCTGCAATGCTGTGAGTTGAAGTGCTCTAAGAAATAAACTATTTTGCCATGATGGCGAAGCTGCCTTAAGCATGCGCTGCAGGCACTGCTTGTTTATTTTGATGTTTACAATACCACAGCTAAGCGAGAAAAGTACGCTGCAACAAGCTTCTGTACCTATCCAGATAGCAAGTCGAAACTGTCGCCTTCTATTCAACTTATTTACAAGGTGCTAAGTCTAGACCGACAGCATTAATTTAGACAGGTGGATAGGCGACTCATATCTTGGTCGTGTTCGAAGGCAGGCTAGGTGGGCATGGAATTGTGCGTTTCATGTTAAAACTCATCACCAGATCTATCGAGTCATCAAACGGAAATACGCAGCTCGGTATCAATCTCAGTGTAGGGAGTCCCTGTATTTTTTAGATTATCAGGTCAGATAGATGACTCAACATGCATAAGGCGCACGAATTTTCACACAAATTTGCAGTAAAGACTGGCTAGGCCAGTAACACGACCAAAAGTCAACCACATCCACACTCACAGCCACATTCGATCTCAGACGCAAACAAATGTGAGCCTCAAGTCGGGTTTCATCCCAGCTCACCCAACATGATCAAAGACATTTGATCCTCATCATCTGCTGCACACATAGCTGGTCAATTTGTCCTGGAAGTTGCCTCCTGAAGGATCACGATACGTGTCAAATCGTCGATTCCTGGGAAGCTATAATTGGAGAGCCACGATTGAGATTGCTTGCAGTCCCAATTACTGATCCGAGTCAGTATGCTGAAGAATCTGCTATATCCTCATCTTGAATTCGCACGAAAAATGAGCAAGTCGAATCCTCATCCGGGCTAAGACTGGAAATCTTGTCATTGTATGCAGCCGGGAAGTTTCCGCAGACGCCGAGGGAGATCACAAGTCTGACATATCCTTCAGCGACGCTGAAGTTGCGATCATTGCAGATAAAGAGACCGCCTGCGTGCTTGTGAAGACCGCCATCTCTTGGGGGACGGGTTTCAACGCTATTCTCTGCAGCCCAGACGCGGTAATCGACCTCGCCAATACCACAGCTGTCTGCAACAGGTACGGCGATAGTAGAGATGGTCAGAGCCAGGAAGGCAATGATTTGAGAGGCGATATTAGAAGAAAGCATTCTTGCGTGATGATCGATATTGATGATTTGGATGTGGAGGGAGTGGTATAAGGGAAGTCTTTATTATGGTGAAGCACTTAAGAACTGGTGCATTGTCGTCCTTATTTACCTATAAATATTTAATTTTCTGCACCAGCTTCTCCCAGATTACACATAGAATAGTGAAGACCTTCACATCGCCCAATTGAGTACCATCTTCATGCCTCGTTCCTCTTTCTCCTCAGTAGAGAGCTCATTTGGAGTTGCTCTTCTCTGCCAAGATCCACGTGAGCTCAAGAGAGCTGACGAGATTGGTACTTGGCAATGATTACAGTATATTTAGGCTCTAGGAAACAGCAGACTTTGCCTTGTTGTTCTTGGCTACAACCTGTGCTCCATGGCTGTCAGATTACGCCGAGGCAGAGTACATAACTGCCGGTAATGCATCTGGAAAGGGAAGACGTCCTGTGTGAGAAGGCGGGATTGAGTCAGTGATGCAATTTAATACCTATCTAGGAGGAGGTCTAGAAGTCGAATGGTCTAGAAGGTACGAAAGCTCGTCTAGATCGAGAAGGTCCTGGTCGTCGAATTTAAGCCACAAAGCCAGCCATTTGCAGCACCGAAGGTCTGAATAAATCCCAAGTGGATCTGTCAGGAATTTCTAGTCACACGTCTTCCCTTGCTGGTATTTCTCGCTGCATGAAGAACATGGAGCTTGCAAGGATCTCATAGGGCTGAGACACCAAGCTGATGCTCACCGCAGGGTCGAGTCGCAGGGCTCATCTTTCATACCCTAAGTTGACTTCGGTCATCAGCATGCACTGGACTGTTCCGCTATATCTTCGGTCTACCATCACATTCGTGCAATCCATAATTGTATACAAGGGTCTTAACTTGGAACCTTCATAGATCTAGAGCTGCTCATCAGGTAGACATTAGCGAGGTCAAATGACCGCAAAAAAACCAGGGTGATCGAAGACTTGTTTCGAAGAATATGGCTATTTTAAAGTTTTGGTTTTTCCGCATTATCACATACTTCTGCATCAATCTGTCTTGTCTCCACGGAACTGATTGGCAAGACCGCTTCGACAGCCCACATTTCACGCTAAGTCAACTAGAATGCCGTAGATCGTTTGGGAGTGAAGTTTTCTTATGTGGTATCAATTTATCATCGAGTAGAGTCTTGAAAGAAGGGGTATGAAGCGGCAGTTCAACGTACTCCATCGTTTTGAAAGTTAGTGCCAACAGATGTAGATGGATTTAGGATACTCCAGAGGCATCGGAATTGTTATTGTGTTCTCCATCCAGCCAGCACTATTTTTTAACCACTCGTAATACACTTTTTCGTGACCGCTATAGGGGCAGTAGTTTGTATTCCCGTGAAAGGTCGGAGGTTGTCTCGCTGGTCAGAAACTGGTCGTCGAATGAAAATCTATCCTTTAGTCGAGGAATCTGGCCAGTTTGGTGTCCGCAGCAGACGTACGAGAGGTTATCTCGTAGAAATAAGCAATGAATTATGAAAGTTGAGGAGAAGTCCAGTGAGTGACTATCGTGATTTTGCCGAGCCGACGATTGGCTCTCAGGTCGGCGTGCTACGAAGCACAAGAGTGGGCTTGATTTTCAGCAACATCTTTGACGTCTTGGCTTGATGTTTTTCGTCCGGACACAATACCAGGTAATTTGCCTCGTGTAACAGCACGAATTTCAATTGGTCTACCTATCTAGTCATCATAATCACCAACTCCAATGGCTTCTCCCCCAGATTTCATCCCCTTTTCCAGCAGGAGAAGCGTTGTTCACTCCACCAATGGAATGGTAGCATGTACACAACCACTTGCAGCCGCCTGTGGATTGAAGATCCTGGCTGCAGGAGGTAATGCTGCCGTGAGTTTACTTTCCTCCTTGTTCAACTTATTATTACTGACAGGAAACAGGATGCAGCCGTAGCAGTTGGTTCGTTCGCCGAAATGATGATAACCTCTGAAGAGCTAGCTGACTGGTCAAGCTGCCGGCTTGAACATGACTGAGCCTTGTAGCACTGGCATTGGAGGCGACATGTTTTGTCTATTCTACGATGCGAAGACTAAGAAAGTTTCGGCACTGAATGGCTCGGGTCGATCCGGTGGAAAGTGCACGCTTGCGAGAATTCGAGAAGATCTAAAGCTTCAAGATGGTCAGAGTGGTGAGATTCCAATGACAAGCGTTCATTCAGTTACCGTACCAGGGGCAGCTGCAGGATGGTAAGTTCACTTCCGGTCAAGACTAGTTCGAGACTGTTCAATCTTCTTTTTCGGCAAAACAAGGTTGCAAGTTGAGACGAAAGTCACGGGGAGATCAGAGGTCATTGCCCGAAGTGGTATTTCATGCTCACGTAGTTTCTTGATACTTTACCAACCAACAAGTTTAAAATGACGAGTTTCTCTATCCACTTCAGCGGAAAAGAATCTGCTCACCCTCGATCAAGAGCGTCTTACTTTCCGAAACTAAAGTATATAAGGAGGCACATTCTGACTGCTTGAGTAGGGCCGATACAGTCGAGATATTTGGTTCGGGGAAGTTGACCCTAGAAGAAATCCTTATCCCTGCAGCTGAGATGGGAGAACGAGGCTTTCCAGTCTCGGAGCTTACTGCATATTTCGTACGTTCAAGTCCGACGATAATATGTAGCCTATCTGATGACCGCAAGTGGTCTCTTGGTGAAGACAAGCTTAGGAAAGCCTCCCCAAATTTCGCAGAAATGTTAAAGAAAGACCCCTCTCAGGGTGATGGGTTCCGCGCTCCAAAGGCTGGTGAAATATTCAGGAGTCCGAACCTTGCAAGGACGTTTAGGACTCTTGGTAAAGAAGGCAAGAAGGGATTCTACACTGGAAGGATTGCAGAAGAGTTTGTGAGGGTAGTAAAAGATCTTGGTGGTCATCTTGACCTGGATGATCTTTCTCATCATATGAACCTTGGTACGGAGAGAGTCGACCCGATATCCCTTACATTCAATGATGAGGTGGAAGTCTGGGAGCATCCCCCGAATGGCCAAGGGATTGTTGCTTTGATGGCTCTTGGTATTTTGGAAGAACTCGAACGATCAGGGAAGATCTCAAAGATAGCGGGCATGAAGCACAACTCAACAGAGTATCTTCATGCCATAGTAGAGGCGCTGCATATCTCCTTTGCCGATGCTACATGGTGGGTAACTGACCCTAACGAAGTCGACGTTCCGACTAAGCAGCTCATCTCTCGTGAGTATCTCGCAGAAAGGGCAAAGCTCTTTGACCCGAAGAAAGCCTCACATATAAATCATCACGGAAGTCCTGCTCACAACCATTCGGACACTGTGTACTTCGCGGTCACTGATCGCGATGGAAATGCAATATCTTTCATCAACTCTAATTACGGAGGATTTGGTATGGCTGCTATACCACATGGATGGTACGTATTGTGGAAGCCCGTTTTCCCTCTGACTAATGTCTCAAGACATTCTAAGACATGTCTTGTCTCCTTCCCCAAGATAACAAGCAGTTGCTAATTCCCCAATTGTGGCTTCACTTTGCAGAATAGAGGCTCAAACTTCAGCCTAGACAAGGATAGCCCAAACGTCCTGGCACCTCGAAAGCGTCCTTATCACACTATCATTCCCGCACTGGTTACCAACAAGAACAACGGCAGTCTGCATTCGGTCTATGGAGTCATGGGCGGTTTTATGCAGCCACAGGGCCATGTGCAGGTATTGTTGAACGAACTCATATTCAAACATAATCCACAGGCAGCCCTCGATGCTCCGCGTTTTTGTATTGGCGCCGGTATGCCAGATGCTGGTGACGTTACAGGACAGATCATCTATCTTGAGGATGGAATTGATCAAAGTGTGTTCGATGAGCTAAGAAGTATGGGACATAACGTAGAGCTTGTCAAAGGGATCAAGAGAAGTCTCTTCGGACGAGGACAGCTCATTCGATCACAAGTTGAAGATGGGCAGGCGGTCTTCTCGGCAGGGAGTGACTTGAGGGGCGATGGAGGCGTGTTCCCGGCTTGGTAGGTGTTTACATTAGTTTAGAGAAACATGCTTCTGCAGGGTCAGTAACCTCTGTAAGAATCGTAAGCAATGATTTATGACTCAGGTGAATTGCACATGTCCCCGCTTGACCTCGCTTAGATTTGTTTACAGGCCAGTTAGAACACGCGCATCTCCTACCAGAAATTTTTGCCATCAAAATCGATATCCAAAAGAAAGACCAAGTTCTGACTGAAATTTACTGAAGCTGTTCAATACAGGTAGACGCCTTACCCAAGTCTAAGATGCACTGCGAATGGATATTGTACATTACTAAACAATGATCTGCGGGCCGCAGCACGGCTATTACACTCCACGTACCTCGAGAAGCCTTATCATAGACTTCTATACTTTCTAGGCTCGAAATACAGACGATGACTATTCCAAAAATTAAGGTAGACAAAGGCTGTTGGTGCACGGTATCACGTGATATAGTCAGTTTTGTCCCGTTTGGGTGGCGGGGTAGATAACCCATTCGACTCATGCCACTCGAAAAATTACAGGTTGTGACATTAAAAGCTACCAACTCATCTGAGTCTTCTTCGTTTCCGCCATAATTTCACCAGCGCATTCCTGGTGCAGGAGACTTTCTCAAGATGCCCGTCGTTAATCCAGAGAAGTTGGTTACTCTGCAGAGAAACCCAGACGGCATCAGAAATGTAAGTCTGCGATGGCGGGGTCAAATAAGTATGTATGCCTGCGCTGACAAGAATTCGAGATTTGCATATTAGCACATGTTGTAAGTATATATATCCAAGGGCACACATCGCGTCAATATACTAACGCATTGCTAGGACCATGGAAAAACGTCGCTGAGCGATGCGCTCATTGCCACGAATGGCATTATTTCACCGAAGCTCGCGGGCAAAATCAGGTACCTCGATTCTCGACCAGACGAACAGACTCGAGGCATTACCATGGAGTCCTCTGCCATTTCTCTATACTTTTCGATGCTACGAAAATCTGGCCCAGATGCTACACCCGAACAAAAGGAATATTTGATTAATTTAATCGACTCTCCAGGACATATTGATTTTAGTAGTGAGGTTTCGACTGCTTCTCGCCTTTGCGACGGCGCTGTTGTTCTAGTGGACGCTGTAGAAGGTGTATGCAGTCAAACAGTGACTGTTCTGCGACAGACTTGGGTGGAGCATATGAAGCCGTTACTGGTGATCAATAAGATGGACCGACTTATTACAGAACTGAAGATGACACCCGGAGAAGCATACATACATTTGAATAAACTTCTGGAACAGGTTAACGCAGTACTGGGAAGTTTTTTCCAAGGGGAGAGAATGGAGGAAGATCTGAACTGGAGAGAACGAGTTGACGAAAGAATTGCTGCAGCGGCCGTCAAAGAGAAGGAGAAGGCGGATCGAGAAGCCGTCAATGGAACAACTTCTATCGATACCGACAGCATTGCTACATCAACCAATACCTTCGAGGAAAAGGATGATGAGGATATCTACTTCGCGCCGGAGAAGAATAACGTCATATTTAGTAGTGCGATGGATGGCTGGGCTTTTACGGTAAGGCAATTTGCCAGCTTATACGAAAAGAAGTTAGGAATCAAACGAACTGCCATGGAGAAGGTATTATGGGGAGATTTCTATTTAGACCCTAAGACCAAAAAGGTCCTAGGGCAGAAGCATCTGAAAGGGCGGAATCTCAAACCTATGTTCGTTCAACTGGTACTCGATCAAATATGGGCTGTATATCAAGCCACAACAGGTGGAGACAATGGCAAGGGGTGCGTGGATTTCTTTCTCTCCTTTTTGTGTATATGTAATAGAAATGATACAGTCCAAGTTCTAACACCTCGTTACCAGTGACCCTGCAATGACCGAAAAGATCATGAAATCGCTGAACATTACACTTCCTCCTCACGTCACACGTTCTCGAGATCCTCGAGCTATTCTCACTACCCTCTTCAGTTCCTGGCTACCGCTTTCCACGGCACTTCTTGTTTCTGTGATCGAGTCTTTACCATCACCACCAGTAGCCCAGGCAGAAAGGTTACCGGCCCTCATTGACGACTCGCCTGGGTACACATTCGTCGATCCCGCAGTCCGAAACGCCATGATCAAATCAAAGAGCTCGACGGATGATCCAGTAGTGGCTTATATCAGTAAGATGGTATCTATACCGGAGAGCGAGCTACCAGAGAACAGACGTCGAGGTGCTCTTAGTCCCGAAGAAGCAAGAGAAATGGGACGTAGGAAGCGTGCTGAGATTGCTAGAGCCCAAGCATTAGAAGCTGTTGGTGCTACAGATTCGGTCAGCATTTTGGCAGAGGCAATTGGGGAGGCAAGTCTTCAGGAGTCGAGTCCCGAAGAGGAGAAGCAAGCTGATCGGGAACACTTGATTGGATTCGCCAGAATATATTCCGGAACGCTTTCTGTTGGCGATTCCGTCTATGTTCTGCCACCGAAGTTTACACCTGCAGACCCTCATCACGCCCCGGAGCCACAAAAGGTCACAGTCGCTGCTTTGTATCTACTCATGGGCCGAGGTCTTGAGCCTCTGACATCAGTGCCTGCAGGTGTTGTGTTTGGTATTGCCGGATTGGAAGGCCATGTTCTCAAATCTGGAACCATTTGCAGTCAACTTGAGGGTAGTGTCAATCTTGCTGGCGTTAGCATGGCTTCGAAACCCATTGTTCGGGTGGCACTCGAGCCTGTCAACCCGGCGGATCTGGATAAAATGATTAACGGACTCAGATTACTTGTTCAAAGCGATCCTTGTGCTGAGTACGAGCAATTTGAAAGCGGCGAGCACGTCCTATTAACTGCTGGAGAATTACATCTCGAGCGATGCTTGACTGATCTGCGAGAGAGATTCGCCAAGTGCGAGATTCAGGCAGGTGAGGCAATTGTCCCATACCGAGAAACCATCATCCGAGCAGAGGAGATGAAGCCTCCTGCAAACAAGGATCTGGGAAGAGGAACAGTTGTTGCAATGACAACTTCCAAGCAAGTCACCATTCGCTTGAATGTACGACCGCTGCCTGCCGAGGTGTCTGAATTTCTAGCAAATTACTCCAGTGCTATCAAGCGCCTATACTCAGACAGACTAGCAGCTGAAAAGGGAATTGAGGAGAATAGAGACAAAGAAGCCTCAGATCACGAGGACGTTGACGACGTGATTGATAGCAAGAAAGTTCTGTCACTTGCAGAGTTCAAGAAACAACTTCAGGCGACATTCGAAGGTGTCAAGGGCCAGAAGGATGTATGGGCAAATGCTGTTGAACAGATCACAGCTTTTGGACCACGAAGAACGGGTCCAAATCTCTTGATCGATTCGACGAAGGACGGAATTTGTGGCCGATTGTAAGTCAGCTCAGCACTTTGTTATTCATAACTAACATACATAGCCTCCGAGAGGAGGGAGATGAGCAGGAAAAGACTGTCGGGGACACATTGCAAGCACAAGATTTCTCCGACAAGATCAGTTATGCTTTCCAGCTTGCAACAGCGCAAGGACCGATGTGTAATGAGCCTGTTCAGGGTGTTGCTGTGTTCCTTGAGGAGGTCACTTTAAGTCCTTCAACTGACGACGAGTCTTCAGCCCGGGATAGGCTCGGCCGTCTCACTGGTGAAGTAATCAAGACTGTGCAGCAGGCTATCCGGCAAGGATTCTTGGACTGGAGTCCTCGCTTGTTACTCGCCATGTATTCTTGCGAAATTCAAGCTAGCAGTAAGATCTCTCGTGAACACAAGTCGGAATTATGCTAAATGTCTTGCAGCCGAAGTTCTTGGACGAGTCTACGACGTTTTGACTCGCCGACGTGGACGGGTCCAGTCGGAAGCTATGAACGAAGGAACGCCATTCTTCACCATCCAATCACTCCTCCCCGTCGCAGAGTCGTTCGGCTTCAGTGACGAAATTCGTAAACGAACATCTGGCGCTGCTTCGCCACAACTCATCTTCCAAGGATATGAAATCCTAGACGAAGATCCGTACTGGGTCCCATTCACCGAAGACGATTTAGAAGACCTGGGAGAGTTGGCGGATAAAGAGAATGTTGCTAAGAGATATATGGACAGTGTAAGGAAGAGGAAGGGTTTGATGGTTAGCGGGAAGAAACTTATCAAAGATGCCGAGAAGCAGAAGACTTTGAAAAGATAAGCGACATGTATGGCGTTTGGTAGGAAAGTATGTTCCTGGGATCCAGTGCTGCGATCATTCGAATTTTGAAAAGCGTTTCCACAAAGTTCAAGAGGACTAAATCATCTTGTAGGGGCCTTTGGAGGCGGTAAAATGCTAGCCGCTAGGTATGAAACGCATGTAGCACTGACTTTATTGTTGGTCAAAGGTATTTCAAAGCGGCCTTTATGAGAATCGGAATTTGTCGGAAATTGAACGCCGTAGCACCATCTCAATCATGGATTTTCAGACCGGCGTGCACTCATCTCTCGTGTAAGGCCAAGCCAGAGCAAAGTGTTTGGGACTTCGTGATGAAATCATCACTTCCAATATCAAAATTATCAATAGGGTCGGTGACGTTGAGGGAATACTTCAGATGATATCCTAACATAAGTTTTGACTTTAATATCACTTTTGCGAACTTGAAATATACCTGGTTATCCCTCAGTTCGCCGAAGACGAATCTGTCCTGTCTCAGTGGCCAAAGCTAACAAATAGACAAGCATCTTTTGCCCTCGCCGTTAACACGTCTATCCCACACATCACACCGGCTGTTAGACCGTCCAAAATTGCTGTCAACATAGCAAGAACCAGCAAAACTCGAATGGCGCTGCTCTCCTGTCTCGGCATGAAGGGCCATTGGGCTCGCACCCAGCACCGATACTTTATGTCCCATCAGCGCCATACTCATTTGTCTTCACAATCATTTGGTTTGAGGCCTCCTCAAATGTACTCCATTTTTCTGCATGATAGCTTATTATCATACAGGTAAGTTCGAGCTGTGCGATTTTGACACTGAGCAAGGACACTTCGAATTTTGTTCTGGACAGCATTAACTTTGAATTCTGGCCCCGCTGTGAAGCTTTTCCCAGCATTTTCATTCTGTATACACCTCAGCAGCAAATGGGGAGAATCGTCCAGAATTCGGAAAAAGTTGCACATCCCAGCCTTTCGAACGCCACAAACCCTACCCGCTATCAACTAAACCACGCTCATCCTCATCCAGAGAACGGACAGCCACTTTTCCCATCTTCAGCCTCACCCTCCGAAAGCGGCGGCGTGATAGACTCAGCTTCCTCAACTTCCACACCCTCAACCAAATAGTGCCTCGCAATCAGATCATTCTGAATCCAAACGGACTTATTCAATGCCCTCATAACCTTACACTTCATCTCGTTATCAATAACATCCATATTCATGACAGCACCAATCACGATGTCGACAACGTAACCGAGCAGTAAGCCCATATGGATATATTCTACCCTGAGTTCTGGGCGGTTCATGCGATGTTTGAAGCCTGGCAGACCGGTGTGCATTATACCGACGTTATCGAGATACACCCAGAACGGAGAGGTGGGTGTTAGGTCAGTTGCGGAGACGAGTTTGACGAGGTAGTTCTGGAAGGGGTTTAGTATTTGTGTTCTAAGGCCACTTGAATTTATCATCCAAGTCGCAAATCAAGTTACATGAAAACAATAAGAAAATATTCTCAACGACTAACCAACCTCCTCTCGATAGGATTCTCTTACAAAATTCCAAGAGAGTCAAGCAAACAAACAATCCAGTTTCAAAACATCATCTCACCCCTCGAGTGTTTAACAAAAACAGACTAACCTTCAAGAAGTCCTTCCTCAACGCAATCTGCGGATGTTCCAGTGTCAACTCCTGTACGCTCTTTATAAGCTCTCCCTCATAATCCGTGTTCTTCGGCACGAATGCTTTAGCAGTAATATCGAACGAGAGCAATTTGATGTAGACTGCATCGAGTATAGTTGGGATGAGAGGTGCAATGAGAGGTTTGGCGGCGAGGAGAGCCGCGCCATCGTCAGATGTAAGGGATAGAAATGCGGATAGGTATTCCACCCGGGAGGGCAGGGATAGGAGGGAAGAGGGGGAGATATGTTGCATGGTTGAGGAGGGAGACGGGGTGTGGATTGAGAGAGGTAGTGAGAATACGCAGGAATTGAAGCGTATTGGGTAATAGGATGAGTTGGGAAAATTCGAAGGATATAGAATCTAGGATATGAATATTATGAGATATAAGCAATTAAATTAATCATCAATGTCACCGTTCCTAGACCCCCTACATATATCTTCCCACCCCCAATTGTCAAAACTATGTCAATCCGAAGAGTGACACACAGCCTACCCTTCGTAATGCTTAACCTCTCATACAACGCGACTGAAAATCATCTCCGACCATATATCTCCAAGGAGAAGTCACGGAGAAAGACAGATGTATCCAAAGTACGAAACGCTCTTACCACATAATTGTCGCATGCATGAGCTGATGCCGTGAAGGCAAGGAAGGGTCGACCTCCTTTTCTCGGCTACGGAGTATTTTGCTTCACAGAAAGCCAATCACAATATATGCATTTCAATGCTTCCTCCCAGGTGTTCCGTCTACAAGGAATTGAGTAGGGAAATTATGGATCAGAAAAGAATTATGCTTGATGACAGGTTCGAAATTTGACAAGACTGGCCTGGCAAGAATGATGTGTTGCTAGAGTGGGCTGATTATATAACCTCCGACTTCGCCCGAGTCGGGGATGCAAAGGACCATTTATATTCAGCTTCCGTGGCAGTGTTCAAATACAGCAGTGGAATGCGAGGAGGCACTACCTATATATGGTCATAAAAAGGACCTTATGAGCACGTTCGTGAAAACTTGTCAAGACTTCGAGAAAATCCGACTTTATATCTTGCCGGGACCTCGAGCCTTGACAAATTCTTAGGCCAAGCGAGGATTGGTCGGATGAAGCCCTAGGTCGCAACTCAAATCCAAATTCACGAACATTATATCCAAAGTCACCAAAGGTTCTGATGACTTCGCCTAGAGGAAAAAGTGATGCTGTTCTCAAATTGTTTCGCCAGAAGCGAATTCGTCTAGCAATCGTCTCGCTGTCGCACAAAACATTACGCGGGCATTAGCCTCCCATAGTTTGGAATGTTTTATTTTGATCGTGGAAAGTTTCAACGCTCCGAATCATTAAACTCAATGCCTCATCGCTTCGTCGTCGCTCATCTAAGGATATCAAGGCCAACCAGCAAATGCAAAAAGCCGACATCGCTAACGCTCTCATGATCCAATCATCATAATGTACAAAAGCTAACACATCCAAGGGGCAACCTTATCCAACCACTTTTCCTTCTCGTTCTTCATCTATTCAACGCCCGACCCGCATCGAGTACAGACCATGACCAACCCCTTCCCCGCGACTTTCCGTGCTCGAAAGTCTTTACCATTGCATTTCCGACAGGATAGTGAATCGCCTTCACTCTCCTCTCCGTCTTCTAATCCGCCTGAAGAACCTTCGTCAGAGCTGAGTTTGCTGATGGCACTTTCGCCGCGAACCATCATTGGCGGTCTTAGACTGTCCGACTCGGATGTTCCTGTCTCGCGCGGTGATTGTGCTTTCCAGGATGAGACGTTCCAGAACTGATATGACTTTCCAGATGGGTCAAGCCGTAGAGGGTTATCGTCGGCCTCTCTGTTTATGACAAAGCTAGGAGTAGGAGGTTGTCTAGGAGGGCTACTTTGGCTACCCTTCTGCCGACTCGTTATGTCGGATATGCTCTGAGGCGGACTTGTGGTTGACACGCTGGGAGAAGCGTATGTCAATGGCATAGGAGCGTATTGTTGCTGGCGAGCCGTACTCGCAAAATTATTCTGCGAGCTCAAAGTAGACTGAGAAGTCCTGGTGAACTTTCCAGGAGAAACACTTCGATCACTTCGAATGGTTTTGGCGACGCTTTGAATACTTGAATCATCTGTGATGCCATTCCGCCAAGAGAGGATGTGATCTGAGTGTAAGCTAGGAGCACTAGCCAGCGATATCTGGGACTGGGAATTCCTACGTGAGCCGCCCGAGTTGCGGGTCATGATACTGCCAGACTTGTTGATCACTTTCTTCGAGAATGTCGAGCTGGTCTCCCATTGGTCATTTCGCCTCTTCTGGTAGGCACAGTCGCATCTGAAAACTTTGATGGATCCAAGGTAGTCGGCCGTGACGATAATCAGACCATCGTTGTGGGAACTTCTTGCGACGTAGGCTGGTGTTTTGGCTGGCTCACTGATGGCATCAGAGTGACGTTTCTCCAAGCCAAGTGGAGGAATTGAGGAAGCATTCGATTCCTCCCGAGACAGTAATGTCACAGGAGGTGGATTGCAAAGATCGTATATTGGATCCCCTGATGCACTCAAGAGCTGCCGCGTTAATGTTGGGGCTATGGTAGTTGCTGTTACCATAGCCGAGTGTGCCTCGAAGAACTCCAAAGGGCGCTTATCCTTGTTACTTTCCAGGTCAACTTTTCCAGTGTTCCAGATGTACGACTTTCGATCCTCGCTACCACAGATCACGTAACTCGCATCATCGCTGAAGCTAGCATTTATTTGACTGCATGTATTCTCATGGCCTCTAAACTTCATCTCCAGACTCTTATCTTTGAGGTTGTACAGCCGGACTCTAGAGTCATTGCTAGTGACGAGTACTTTGACTTCACCAGCCAAATCATTGGGCGGGTGTGTTGTTGTCCGGATGCCGGTAATCTTGGATCCTTTCGCATTCTTACCTCGACTTGACCGTACATGGATCTGGCCTTGGGGATTTAAGCCTGCTGTCTCGTAGAACATGCACAGTCCACTTAGCACACCGGCAATGGCAGTTTTGCCATCGGGAGTAAACGCGACAGCTGTTATAAGATCTGGTAACTGGTTCCAATAAGAAACAGACTTGTCTGGAATGCTCCACAGGCGAAGAATAGAATCAAGCGATCCTGCTAAGAAGAAACGATCGTCTCGAGGATGGAAGGCTATTGAGGTGACTAGTCGATGGTTAGTTATATAATCGATTATAAGCTTACAAGAAACTAAGTCAATTGCAATGAACTGTAAAACAGTAGCTACAGCCACGGGAAACGAACCGAAATCTTTGTGTTTGAATGTGCAAAGGCACTCTTGTCTTGAAATATGCCATAACCTCACAGTTTTGTCCATGGAAGACGACAAGAGGAAGTTGTTTTTGCTCCAACTCAAGTCAAGGATATCTCCCGTATGTCCCTCGAATTCCCGTATTGGTATAGACCTAAAGACAGGCGCGCTCAATCTTGCCCCTCCAGAAGAACTCGACTTCACATCCTCTTCAAATTCATGCGCTTGCCTTTCTTCCGGAGTCGAGATCACGGCCCAAATTCTTACAACCTGATCCTGTCCAGCTGCCGCAAGGTACTTCCCGCATTTGCTAAACTCCGTCGCCCATACAGCGCCACTTGTCTTTGTCGACTTCGATATCTTGTGAGGATATGGAAGCTCCGTAGTTGTGGATGTCAAGCCTGGAGCTTTCTCGTCGCTTAGGGCATGTTTTGTTCCGCTAAGCTCTTGCGCCAGAAACATCCGGTCGAACTCCCTGACCTTCTTGTTATGCGCTCGAACCTTGATATATCTTGGCGGTTCTTTATGCTGAGGAATATATCCATTCGCGCCAATCGAGGAAGAAAAGACATGTGCATTCATCTAAGCCCAAAGGAGTAAGCAATGGCCATAGTAAGAGTATTTTGAGAAAAGGACAAAGTAGTGTCTCAAGATTATCTTGCGACTCCAGAAGAAAAAATTCTGGGCTTCCCCATTAACCTACGCCTTCTGTGCGCTGATCCCCTTGCTCCGATTCATCGTCGTCTATATCTACGGACTGATCTTTCTTCTTGCCTCCTATTATGGAAAATCGACTCAGGAAGGACACGCCCTTTCTGCGGCGTTAACGTTAGCCTTTGCACTGTTGTCATAGCAAGCCACATGATTCAAAATGATTCAAAGTGATTACAGTCAGCAGCCAGAGGACCGCTTGTGAGCCAGTGAAGCACTTACTTCTTCTCTTTACCGAGATTAGTGTCACTTCGATTTGCCTCAGGCGTTGATTGAAATTGAGTTGCTGGCGGTTCGGGGCTGATCGAAGTCGTGAGCTCAGTATTTGGACTTTCAGGCCCGCCAGCATTACGCAGCTTCAGGGGGATCGTGTTTTGTGTATTCGTCCTCTTTAGGATATGCTAAGACACAGCTTTAGCAAATTCCCATTCGCAATATACCCAACGCAGTCCTCGCTTTGTAATGTCGGGAGTATGGCAGGGGACATACGTGAGAGAGAGGATCGATAGCAGTCGTTGGCCGCGATGGCTGTAAGGGAGGGTTGGACCCATTGCTTTCTCTACTCGGAGTAGTTCGTATGAGGTTATGGACTGGTGACTTTTTGCCATTGGAGTGGCCGTTGCCTGTTTTGAGAGCTGTTGTCAGCATGAGCGTGAGCAAGACCAATAGTAGTAGGCATAGCAATTGAGCATTTTGACAGAAGGCTGACCCGAAGGCTATATCCTATATGAAAAAGACGACATAGAGAAGTATTACCCTCTGACGAAGTCGCAGACTTCGGCCTCGCTGTTTGCCCGCCATCTGTTGCAGTAGAGGGCGAGTCAAGAGCAGTGCCATCAGGATGTTGTGAATCGGTCACCTTGATCTTCGGCAGAGCGTCAGACATGGTGCCGGGATTTCATGTGCTCATCCAAGCTTGTGACCTTACAAACAAGCAGACATAAGCTCTAGCCAAGCAGGGAAAAGAGCATGTGCTGAGAGAGGTGGGCTATTGAAGTCTGATTTGAGATTTGTTTCCGTAGATGCCGGCTTGGTGGGGTGTACAACTAATCGCTCGCGGTGAACCAAAAGTTTTCAGAACGAAAGAAATGGGATCGCGATGTCCGGGTCCAATAGGTTTGTCCTGTACTGAGTAGGTATGTTTTGCAGGTGGGCGCTTTGGTTGGTTGGTTGTCAGTCAATCCGTCAGTCAGACGATAAAGTAAGATCCAGGAGTGTCAGTTTCGGAAGGGCGACTAGGGACTACTGAAGGGCGTCAAGTATATTTGCTCTACCATAGTCGCTGGTTACGTTTGGTTCCGTTTCGTTCGATCTGTTGATGTTGATGTTGAGCTTAGGTACCTAGGTAAGGTAGTGAGTGACCCTGCTCTGACATTCATGTGATGTGACGTCGTACCAATGACTTCTAGAATACGCGCAGGAGGTCGCTAGATTGCATTCATGCTCCGTAATGCTTTGGTGTTCCAGCCGGTGACACAATCAAAAACTAATTTGACATCTGCAATTGACATTGTTGGAGAGATTACATGGCATGCGGAATACTCGCAACATATTGAGTATTCTAATTACTTGAAAATCTTTAGTGATTGGCTGGGCGACTTCCAATTGGCAGGGCAATCCTTCGCCGTTCTTAGCACTCATTTGCGCCTCAGAGTTAACCATGTCTCTTCCCAGCGAACACATTGAGTACATGCGCAAAGCTCTCGAGCTGGCACGCAAGTCTCCTCCCAAGCCCACGAACTATCGAGTCGGAGCTCTGGTTGTTGACTCCAAAACGAATACTGTCCTTGCGACAGGCTACACACTCGAATGCGAAGGAAATACACACGCGGAGCAATCATGCTTTATCAAACTGGCTAAAGCGCATAATGTGGCCGAAGATGCACTTGGAGACATTCTGCCGGAGGGGACAATACTTTACACCACAGTTGAACCGTGTTTCAAGAGATTGAGCGGCAATCTACCTTGTGTTGAACGGATAATTCGACTGGGAAGTGCTATCAAGACGGTGTATGTTGGGGTCAAGGAACCTGAGAAGTTTGTAGGGGAGAATACGGGAAGAAAACAATTGGAACATGCGGGCATAGAAGTGGTACTTGTAAAGGGAATGGAGAAGGAGATATTGGAGGTCGCTACGGCAGGTCACATCAAAGAAACTTGAAGGCAGAATCCTTCACTCTTGCTCGGTCCTCCAGAAGTGAGGATTGGAAAAACCCATTGCTGCACCTGGTTATACTTGGGCTGCTGTGTCTTCAGACATGTCCAGCTTTCCTCGATGAACCGGCACATATCGTGCTAGAAAATGTCCTGCCTGTGACACACCATATAATTACCGGCACACTGATGGAATATCGGTCTTAACTGTTTTCAGGATGCTGTCCGCGATCAAAGCAAAATTCCCAGATTCCAGGACAAGGCTGAGGCTGAAGTGGGAGTTATTCAAATACCGAGCACCGGTAGAGCGCCTTTTTTGTGCATAATGTCGTCACTGCATTCTTTTGCAGCAAGACTGAGCAAGGCTGAAAACGTCAGCACGATAGCCTTGTTGAATGTTAACAACCCCTCTCGAGTCTTCATGGGAAGCTTCACAACCCAAATCAACCTCAACCATTTCGAAACCTCAATTACTATCGCTGAAAGGGCTGCCAGCTTGATACTTTCGTAATCTGTTGTACATACTAGAAGTAGATCTCGCTACAATGACCGTCCTTTCAACTCTCCTCCATGCAACAAACTTCCGCAATCCATTTCTTAGGTTCGTATCCGAAATCTACCCGTCGCAGTTGCATCACGGACTGACATTGAATAGAACTCTCATCCCCTCCATAGCAACTGCTTTTGCTCTACAGTATGTGCTTACTCGCCTGGACCTCCACACGATCTCCATTCAGGGATTTGATCTTGCCTTGTGAAACCGAATCTTGATATTTCACATGCTAAATACATCTGTAGAGGTGCTGTAGCAGTGCCGTCTATCCTTGCTCAATCCGAAAGATTCTATGATCTCTGTAAGCAGCTACTTTCTACGTTCACGCTCGAAGACCCGCGAGTCTACCCAGATCAGACGGACATCTCTCATGCCCAAAACCTATATTCTGTCTATCGCTACAGTCCTCCTCGATTTGTGTCTGGTCGATACTGACAGATCTAAGCTGGATCATTGACATACCTCTCGGTCACCGCTCTATCTCTCTACCTTCCCACTCTCCGCGCCCGCGCAGCAGCTACTTTAGCTGGAACCGTAAAGCCAGCTTTCCCTTCACTCCTAGCAGCCTTCACTGGTACCGGCGGAACTCATGGCTTGAATTGGAGGCAGGTGGTGCTCAGTGCCGCAGTCTCGGTTTGGGCCACCAGATTAGGAACCTACCTGTTCCAGCGTGTTATTGCCGACGGTCATGATTCACGGTTCGACGAGATCAAGAAATCACCTCCAAAATTCTTGGGCGCATTTGTGGCACAGGTTAGTTTGATTTGCCGACTATAACAGTATTCAATGGTGAGAGTTTGCTATTCTGACACTTTATATAGGCCGCATGGGTATCAATCTGCCTCCTCCCAATCGTAGCGCTTAATTCCATCCCCCACACTCTCCTCAGCACTCTACCACTTCTTTCGCTCACCGACATCGCCGGCCTGTCCCTCTTCCTCGGCGGATTCACATTCGAAGTCCTCGCCGACCGCGAGAAGAACGCCTGGGTCAACGCGAAGAAGCGGAAGGAGCACGATGAGGACTTCCTCACTTCCGGACTGTGGAGCAAGTCGCGTCACCCTAACTACTTTGGAGAAAGCACGCTCTGGACTGGAATCGCTGTCACGGCTGCCGGTGTGCTAGCAAGTAACGTTGGCTTGAAGGGAATGGGACTTGCTGGTATGGGAAGCGTTGGACGTCTGGCTGGACTGGGCATGTGTGCTGCTAGTCCGGCGTTTGTGACTTTCTTGTTGTTGAAGGTTAGTGGAGTGCCGTTGAGTGAGAAGAAGTATGATAAGAGGTATGGTGATCGTAAGGATTATCAGGAGTGGAAGAAGAATACTCCTATGTTTATTCCGAAGCTGTGAAGTGGAGGTGGATGGAAGGGGAAGCCAATGTTTAGATACGTATGGAAGAAGCGTGGAGACAGTTTAGGTGGACGAAAAGGTGGACGAAGAGCCGTTCTAGTATTAATTCATCATTCAATATCACTGTTTATCGCCTGCCCAGTTGGGATATTCGCTTAACACAAAGGTCGTTAGCATCAACAACAATACCGCTTCCTTATAGCTTTGTCGTCCGAGATACAAGGTCTAACTCGAAGCATAGTAATCCCAGGTGTATTCCTTCAACTCCATAGAACCAATTAGGCACTTGAACATGGATCAGAACATCATATTTAGCACGTTCACGTCAACAGGTGACGACTTTGAAGCGAGCCGTTGACGTAATCAGAGAGAGGCTGAGGCTCAGATCCGACGCGGATGGCCAGCGGATCAGGCACTTTCAAAGCGGCGATCTAAAGTAGCAGAACATGTAATTGTATAAGACAGTGACAATCTAATCCGAGAAGACATGAGACCAAGCGAGTCTTTGCTAGAGAGTTTCCACAGTAGAACCCGCATTCTGACGTCTCTGCCGAAGATTCCGTCTCATGGTGTCTGGTGTCTGGTCTGGCGGTGTCGACCGACTTGACTACAGTAGACTGACCACCACTCACAGCCAGACCAGACCACTGCCGGGTCCGGAACATTCAGGGCATCCGCGTGGCGAGAACCTTAATTCCCACGCTCGATCGGGTTTGGGATTCGAGATCGATACCTAACTGAGAGGGTTCCATCAACTCTTTATTTCCCTCATGTCCTCTACTCCGTATATAGTACAGCAGTATAGGCCAAGCCATTGATATCGTGATGAGAGAAAATGTACAAGGTTATCCTTATCCTGAGAGGCAATGGGTGATTGTTGTTGCTGTTGGCGAACTCTAAATAATGAGCGCTTGGCTGGGTTGGCTGGTTGGTTCATGCACAGTCAGATACAAATACAGATATAGTACAGTAGAGGACCTAGGTAGAGGCTCCCGCTAGGCAGGGCCTGACAGCAAGACTTGAGATGAGATCATCGAGGCTCCACTATATTTAATTTTCCTTTCGAGAGTTGGTTCATCAGATGGTACTGTGAAAGGCTGGCCTTGATCGGATCGGAGATCTGGCTATGGGCCATCTGAGGTTGGGGGGCGGTTTGCGATTGAGGCGAGTCGTCGCGAGTCGTCTCTTGTTTACGATGGGATGGGAT
>JACBAH010007511.1:0-34161 GCA_014282315.1 Neospermospora avenae
TTTATAAACACTAATCAAGAGTTATTAATAACTGATAATCGATATTAGAATGATTAATTTAATTTATAGAACTATAGAGTTATAGTAGTAGCGAGTAAATACCTAATATAAGAAATATATCGATTTTGCTTACTCCGGTTCACTAATCGGAGCCTCCGATTCAGAATCGCGATTTGATAGCTGAATTGCAAGAAAATTACCGGTATAGGAGCTCCGATTACGGCATGGGAGATATCATTGAATCGGAGGTAACAGATCTGTGCCATTTCAAACGCTACTTTCTTATTTCTGTCTGACTGTCTATCTCGCTCCATACCTCTCAACTGCAAATCTTATGATCGTGTTGGTAGTATGAGCATAGTAGATGCGTGCCTGAATAAGTATATGTAACTTGTCTAGTGCGATAAATTACGAACAAGAGCCGAGCAACGACCAAGGTTGTTACGAGCTATTGTGAATATATATGTCAACTCAGCACCGTTCTTTGCGAAAGCTTTCACTGTTTCTCTCTGAACCATTGAACTGATATAGTCGGCTGAGCTTGTAGCAGGCCGCGCTTCCGTCTTGCAAGGCGAGCGAAACGAGTTCGAGTTCAGATTGACTGCGTCGACAAATTCTCAAGTGAATCCATCAGGCACAGGAGTTCATCACCCACCTCGATTTCACTTTCGTGCGAATCAATCTTCTGTCTAGTGCCTCCTTGCTAAGCTCTACTTAATCTCCCATTCTCGTGCATAAGATTCTTGTTGCTCTCTTCAAGCGACTTCTGGGTTTCCGACATCTTCAAAGGCTGAGCCAATGAGAGAAGCGAGCACCTTAGGTCACGAGTCGGGTACACCAATGGATACTTCTACAACAGTGCCTCATCCAGCAACTCGACGACCCCTTTCATCCTCAAGAACCACCATTTTCAACACAGATACTAGCCTGAACGTTGCAGCTTCAGCTCACGTGTATGTATCGCCTTATGGGAATGCGCCAGCTCACGCTCCAGCTGCCAAACCACAGGCCCACCATACTATTCAACCGTCGACGGATCAGCCTCCTCGTCGCCATGACTCGACACTAAGTCATCATTCTTCAACCCAGCGGCCAGGTCAAGGCCCGTTTACACAGGAAATACTCAGAAGAGTCATCAGTGAGGCGAACAGTACGAAGAAGGGATACCGTTTCACTTTGGCAACAGATAAAAGTGCACAACCGAGCACGCCTAGAGATTTATCTGAGATCAGTTCGTCATCTTCTATCTCAGCTCCTCTCCCTCGTCTATCTGCGCAGGTGTCCCCATCTGGTCCTTCACATGGGCCTCACAACTTTCCGCCAGTGTCCAGCACCCAAGCCGGCAATGGATTACCCTTTCAAGGCAAGTCGAACGCTTCCAGAAGAGGACGCTCAACTGGACCTAAGAAAGACAATCGTCTTGCGCGGCCTGTACAAATGGTAGTCGACGAACTATTGGAGCCTCCACCAACGAATCCTTGGGCTGTTCACCCGGACTACGAGGAAGAAGGCATTGAGGAAGAGATTTTCCGGAAGCGATGGTCTGAGCTCCGTGACAAGCGTTTGAGAGAAGGAAGAAATGCTCTCGAGCGGACTCGCATCGAAGAAGATGCGCAGCAGAAGAAGAAGAGAAAGAGGGCGGAGGCCTACCAAAGAGGCAAAATCGCCCGTGCACAGATGTTTGGCCGTCCTGGACAGCCTATCCTCATTGATCATGATGATGACGTGGATGCAGTTGAAGGTGGCCTTAAAGGCGTTCAGAATCAACCCACAGTCTCTTCAGCTGAAGATGTGCAAATTCCATATGTTGAGAATAACTCGCAGCACTCGTCTCATCCAGCTGGCCACGCGCTTTCCAACCCATCGGCTGGTCTGATTTGGCATCCTAGTCCTCACCCCTACGGTCATCCAAAGCATCCTCTCTTCGGCCTTGTGGATAGGCAAAGTGCTTCTGCTGCCACATCTCGTCCAAACTATGCGACTTCTCAATCGAATCTCTCATCAAGAATTGCTACCCATGGCCAGGAGGGCAGCATCGGAATGGGCAACATGGGATCCCACAGTCATAGTCCTCTCGCCCATACAACTTTGGGCCCAGTGCTTTCGGAATCCTTTCCTGCAGGCCCCTCCAGCCATTACCCAAGGCAGAATAATCCGGACCTTCGGACGACAAGCGCCACACCTCAGGTCTCTCAGCCCATACCCAAGACAAAGAAGAAACCACAGTCGTCGGGCGCTGCGCCCAAGAAATATGGTCTCGATCCAAGCAACGATGAGACCGCTTACATCTCGGATGGAAGCTCCAGTTCCTCGAGCATTCTACCTGACCCTCGTGGGCTCTTCCCTGAATGATAGACATCACGTCTCATTTAGCTTCGAAACTTGTGGCCGTTGGTTAATTTCTCTTTGTGGTGCCACAGCTGGATTCGCCTGAGCCGAGGACTCACCTGACGAAAAGACGCACGGCTGTGAACTGCGACAAGTGGTTCCTGTTCAGAGAAAGTAAATTTTCAGAGGGATGAGAGAGTTGTTTCTGGAATCGCGAGTTTAAGGGAGGTATTGGAGAAGATGCTGCGCGGGAAATCCAGGTCGAGATTTAGGTTAGGTTGCTTTGCATGAATCATGTCGGACTTGAGGGGGAGCATGGAAATTTCGCTTACCTAGATGAGAGAAAGAAACAAAGAAGTGTCAAATGATGCAGCGTTTTGACTTTGTGCGACTGATATGTGAGACTTCATGGCGTAGAATACCTTCAACTCGAGGGAACTGAGATTTGACCTGCCTGAAACTATTATTCGAGATGGAAACAGATGGAAATGCACGACCCTGACGAAAATTGTCCTTTGATTACGTCGGGTATATTTTGGCCAACTTCAAAGCCACATTTGTATGCGCAACCATCAGCAGAACACTCTCTTTGCAGGTAAACAAACTACCCACCAGCCTTCTTAAATGAAGATAAGCTCCATCCTCTCAAGCTTCTTCACACCAAGTCAACTTACCTTCACTGACAAAACAATGTCACAAATGTCGACACATCCAGGCCCGCCGTCACAACTCACCTACCGTGCCTATTCACCGCCTGCTACAACTATGCTCTGCAAAAACACGGACATCCCATCGCGCCTGTTCCGCGCAGACTTAGACTGCCAACACCAGCAATCACCAGGCTCTTCCGGCTTCACTGCTGAACTGACAACTATCATGTTTCCGCGGACCACCACAGATCTCTACGACGAAGCCCTGAATCATATCCGTCGAAGATACGGCGAGGAGAATTCATACGACAGCCCATTCATCTCAGTCTGGTCTGATAAACGTGTAGTCGAAGACGAAATTGTGCATTTCAGAATTAGAGAGAAGGGTCGAGTCTCGGGTTTAGAGAGGGCTGGTGGGCCGGGTCTCAAGTGGGTCGAGGAAGGTCGTGGGAAGCCGTGGAGAGTATGGGCTGTTACTGGGAATAAGATCAAGAATGTGGTGAGAGTGAGGGATGTGCTTGGTTGGGAGGGAGAGTATGGAGATGATTCGGAGGGAGAAGAGTTTCTTGTTTGGAAACATATTGGTGCCGAGGCTGTATATGCTGCTGAAGGAGGCCATTACGATTTCATTTGGTCGAAACGGGTTGAGGAGATAAAGGAGATGGAAGTAGAGATGCGAGACAAGGAGTTGAAAATCAAGGCTGAAGCTGAGAAAGAGGCGGAGAAGATGAGAATCAGCGCCGATGAAGAATCTAGCGATGATGACGAGGAAGGTGGGGTGTTACTGTATGAACGGAACAATGATGGGGAGGAAGGTCACCAACTTTCCGAACAGTGTATGATGACAAGAGGACGGAGCAAAACCGTGGATTCGCTTCGTACGGCTGAGTGCCGATTCGATCGAGGGCATGATCAGGCAAGATCGAAGTCTCTGGGCGACGAGGCATCCCATCCACAGATCAGTATGAACCAGTAAATGCAGAACGAGCTTCGGACGGGATCGAGGAGACGAAGATCAGGACGAAGTCATTGCTATACATCAGGTCTCCGACGAGGATCACGGCAAAAAGCGAATTGGAGTGACCCGAGGTGATTGGTTACTGGACAGATGCCATGGTGGCATGATCTATGACAGAAGGTCGAGGTCGAGAGGTCAATTGGAGCCAATCGGAAGTTGAGGAACACAGCATGCTTTGATTGATTTTGTTTGAGCTGTTTGAACTGCAGACTCGTCTCGAAAGATTATGTAATGCTGGTGAGAGCATCTCTGATGTTTTGACCAGCATATATCGTACAAAATACAACCTCCCGTACCAGATCAGCTATGAATATACTTCCGTGCTCTTCGGTATGGTGGAATGATCAAGACTTCGCTCGTTGTATAAGAAGGTGTAGGCTTTTGCCCCCCGGGCGTTCAAACAAAAGTCTCAGCTATTTTCACCAGCTGGCCTCGCGCCTGACAGATTAACCACTCCTCCCATTCCCAAATTTTTCTCTCTCTGTACCCAACCAGGACATTCAGCCACTCTATTTTCCGAGAGTGCTCTCTCGTGAAGTACCTCCCACACAGGAGGAAACCCAGCTTGCAGTGGTCCCCCCTTCTGTTTTGCTCCGATAATAGCAAACTTGCCTTGCGTATGGCTGATGAAACCGTAGAGTAAGCCTTGCTGAATGAGACTTGCAATGATGGGCTCGACGTCATTCAATTCAGGCGTCTTGTTACCAAATATCATTCCCCGGCCGATGAAAAGATTATTTGGACCATTCTGTGGAGGGACGAGTTCCGGAGATTGCATAAACATCGCATTGACATGTGTACGACCGGATTGCATGAACGCATGTGGATCGACTGGTTTCTGCCACCCCTCCAAAAGCTTCTGACAGAATTGGAAAGCCACAACTACATCATCTAGGCTCAGCGTAGGAGCCTTCTTGGAAGCTGGATCCCACGGAAAATTGTAGGTGAGCAGGAAAACTCGACGAGCTAAAGAGCGCCATACCAGCACCTCGCACCTGGACTGTAGCTGCAACAAAATTCCGTGCTCAAAGAACCATCTTTCGTTTCCAGATTCCGGTCCTAAAGCTCGTTTGAACTCTGGCATATTTCCCTTCCTAATGGCATTCGCTATAGGTATGAATTTCTCTAGGATATCTGATTCTGGTCGGCCAGCAAATGCTTGGGAGGGAAGGCGACCAAGAATCAAATTCGATGAGACTAGGTATATGAGAATCGCTCGGCGCTGCTTGATGCATTGATTATGGCATTGATCGTATGCAGACTGGAGGCATTGCTGTGCATAGTAGAAGTGGCCAGTTGCGAAATGATACCGACCAAGGTAATAAAGGTATGTGACCCGTTGCGCTGCGGGGTATAGACCCAGTGGCGGCGAAGCGGCCACGATATTTGTGAACAGTTGTTTTGCCAATGAGGTTTTGCGACTCTGCGAGATATATTAGACTTGAAGTCTCGAAGTGCGCCGTAGGATTCATACTTTGAAAAGTAGCTTGAGCACCATGTTCGCAAATGAGTATATCCCGATCTTCTTCCCCTCTGGTTTACCATCTCGTCCAATGCCGTTCCTGCTCGTTGTTCTCTCATTCAAGCATAAAGTGAATGCCCTCTGTATGGTTTCCGCAGTACTCTCCACCAACGTTTTCTTCTCCCCTTGATCAACATCTTTTACTTCCACCATCCTTCGCGTGAGGTCTGGCCTTTTGTCGAGCATTATAGCGAGTCTTGCTAAACTTGAGCAAAGCCGTATCGAAGTAGGGAGCATTACCGATCCATATGTTGCATTAGACATGGCTGTATTACAAGAACTACATATTTCAGAGTCAGAATTGAGCTTCACAAGCGGAGGTAAAAAAAAAAAAAATACTCACACTATCAAAGCAGACAGCTTCACGTGCGTCGAAACAAGGTCTTCGAAGTTGGCATCCTTCCAGAACTCGAGGTACTCTTGTATGAATGCCAGGAAACCTGGCCATGCCCCTCCTTCCTCAGAATTATCATCGTCGTTGAACGGAAGGAGTCTCTCGATATGTTGCTCAAGCTTTTTTCCATGACTCCATGAAGACCTGAGCTCCTGGCTCAATTGTAGATATTCGTCGGGCAAAGGAGGCTCGACCTGTAGGAAGCTCTGTAGTTTCAAGGCATCTTTTGTCTTGAGGAAGCCGAAGATGGAGGAGAGGAATCCGTCGAGGACAGCCATTATATTGCAAGCAGCGCAATCCCAACTTGAATGGTAGTTGTCTATAACCACGATCAAGTATCTGCAAACATCATACGGAGTTTCTGCTATGTGTTGAGATCTATATGTAAGTAATTGGAGCTGTTGTACATAGTTGACGCAGCTCGAGACAAGGCCGAGAATGCTATCGCAAGGCTGAAAGCTAGCTGTGAGACCAGGGACTAGCGCCATAACCCCTGTCGACAAATGCTTGGCCATTCGTTTACACAGGCTCTTTTGTTTTGTTTTGCTTTGGTGTAAAAGAAACTTAAGAAAGATTGAAAGATAAGACTATGACAATAATCATCACCTATTTCAAGGCTGAAGATTGGATTCCTATTAAGTTCTTATAATGATATACAACATTTCGGAGCTATCAAGTTTTAGATTGACTTCTCGACGACCAAAGAGTGGCTTCCCATGGCAATAGTATAGATTCGAGACGATATTACGTGAAATTCACGATATATTATCATGAACGACAACTGCGGCAAGCCGACACGCAGAGTCTAAGGTAGGTCACGTACAGATCTCCTGAGGGAAGGAAGGTATGGCAATGATGGGACCAACAACATCAAAACCTACCCCGCGCCAAATCTGTGCACGGCGGAGGAGTGTATAGCATCTTTTTTCATCGTGGAGTATAACGATGAAGTTAATCAGTATCCACTGATTCTTGGTGACATCTGTCGTCGATGATCCCAAGGGCTTGTTATATTGACAATTCGATCAGCTTCCCTGATTACTTCACGAAGCGAGTCAGCGATGGCCGACGTCGATAGGAAGGGACAGCACTGGAGAGTACATGAAGCATCAGAAATGACTTGCCTATAATGAGGAGCAGCATGCATCTTTCCAAAGTACTTTCAAGCAGTGTAAAGGAACATTTAGTGCTCTATCGTGTATATTCCAGCGTTTTTTACAGTCTACTTGACAGATGCCAAGTCCAAGCTCTTTCTGCTGCCCTCAAGAGTGGGGAAAGACGACCTACGTTGACGGTTCAGGAATGTGAACACGACGTGTTTTACCTCAAACGGAAACTAAGATACATTGGAAAATAGTCAAGTATGGAAGGGAAACCCTCTTCAAGCACGTTCTGATTTTTCGCAAGATCTTGATTCTTCTTCTTGAGCAACAAAACGCTATAGAAAAAGCATCACTTGCGACGATAGCTACAATCTCGTGGCGATAAAAAAAAGGCCGCATCCTTGAAGCCCCATTCCGTCTCATTTTCCAATTACTTGCCTGCACGCCGTTCTACCGGATTACGTTCATGGCGTTGACATTGTGTCGTCGAGTCTAGAAACTTCAGTTTTCGTAATCTTGGGTATTATCACTGACAATATGGCTACAATGGCTCCCATTGTAACTCAGGAGGTTCCGGAGAGCTTTCCGGTGGATGCCGCCTACGAGACTCTTGAGATGCATCCCTTCGACCCTGCCACTCATTTGGCTTTTTAAGAGCCGAGTGCCCGCCAATCTTTCACAGAACTGGATCTACCAAGACCGAAAACGACGCCCGACATGTGTATCACTGAGCCATTCCAACTGTTCTCTGAAGAAGGAGTCCGTATGCTTCGTCGCGACCTTCTGAGAAAAGAGGTTCTTGACAAGCACATGCAAGCTTAGGTTCGAGCTCCGTGCACGATCGGTCAGCATGAAGATGTAAGACAATGCCGACCAACAACTAAACCAGACTCTCTAACGTGAATCAGCTGGCGACTTGGGTAAATAAAGCATGGAACCATCCTGCCACCGTAGAGTGTGTGAGTAAAGCTTTTGGGCTTCCCTTAATGCCGCTTGGCAGGAAGGGAGAGACTGGCTATTGCAATGTTCAACTCGGACCTAAAGGAGTAGCAGGCGTCTATAAGCTAGGTGAGGTTCCTTCCGAGCCACTGAATGCTTCATCTGCGCCTGCATCTGAGTTCGACGAGATTTTGACAGATTCTTGGCATCGAGATTCGACCCAGGTGTCTTGCGTTGTGAGGTTGAGTGATACAAGCACAATGGAGCGCGCCGAGACAGCTATTAGGATTGGAGACGGGTCAATACTGAAAGCCCGAGGTGCTAAGATGGGAGGTGCAGTCTTAATTCAAGGAGCCCATCTCACGCATGCTGCTCTACGTGCTACGCACGCTCCAGAACGCATCAGCATGGTGACAAGCTTTGCCTTCGCTGACACAAGACTCGATGACAGCGGCACTCACTTCGGAGCATAGATGGCTCGCACCCCAAAATTGCGGGGTGGCATAACCAATTTCTCCTTCACAAGCTCCGGAGACTCCAAGAGAATATCAAGAATGCCATCGAGCAGGTCGAAGCAGCAGAACTTGCGTCGATTTCACCTAAGAGAGAAGAGGTAGAGCCTTGGGTTGAGGAGCAAGTGACGTTACTCAAGCAAACATCGTGGGAGCTGTTTGAGAGATATCCCAATTATCTGTATAAAGACATTCCGGAGTACACGATGAAGAAGTACATGTCCCACATTTGATCGAGGAAGGCTTTGAGATCTGCGAATAACTCGAGAGGGCCGGATCGATTATGGTTGTCTTTGGAATTTTTGATGAGATATTCCTGTGTCAATCATTGTACCAGCCTAGGGTCCCAGCAGCGTTTTTCTTCTCCATTCTTAGACATCTCATCGATCGACACAATTTCTCTGGCCGTCAAGGTTTCAACTAGTTTTGAAGCCTTTAGATTCTGTCGCAGGTGTTCTTCATTTTCACTCTTTGCCAGAACGCGCCAGCCGTTCTTTAGAGCCCAAGCCAAAACTACCTGGACTTTTGTCAATCCCGTACTTTCTGAGATCTGATCAAATATTGCAGGACAATCAACCGCCAACAGTTTCCCTTCAGCAAGAAGGGCATACCCCACCATTGTCAAGCCGTGCCCTGAAAACACTCTTTGTATTTCAGCTGCATCTCTCCAGTACCAAGGATGAATTTCCATCTGTATAAATGCATTTTCAATACCCCACTGCGTCTTACTCAGCTCGTGCAGATGCTCGACCGAGAAATTCGACACACCAATGTGTCTGACCAGGCCTTCCTCCTTGGCCTCATTTAGCACTTTCCATGCTTCAAGGCGCAGGTTCTTATGCTCTGGACTAGTCACTGGCTTTCTAGCCATAGCGGGCCAATGAATCAGATACAAATCTAGGTAAGATGTCTGAAGCTCTGAGAGTGACTTGAGTAATGCATCGCGGGGAGTCCTCATATCGTAGGGAGAAAGCTTCGATGTGATCCATAGGGCAGATCGAGATAACGTGATCTCAGGCGAGGCGTAAAGCTCTTGCAAGGCTTCGCCAATTTCAGCTTCATTGCGGTAAATTGCTGCTGTATCGATGTGACGATACCCTAGTTGAAGAGCTTTACGAATAACTGGCTTCACGGCATCGCGCTTGAGACGAAACGTTCCGAGACCAACGGAAGGTATGGCAGTGTGAGCTTGAAAAGCCATTTCAACACTGATATTAGGCGTGATGTGCTAGTATTTAAAAACAGACCCTTTCTGTTCAAAGCTTTTAACGTCGATGCAACTGGTAGGGAAATAGTCTATGGTTTACTAAGCAGCCCACGTGACTACCACACTCACTGAACCTCGAACACTCTTTGCATTCTGAGTTGACTGTATCGAAATGAATACTCATCAGTTTCGGAAATTTGATTGGGTTTATTCTTTTGTAATCGATACCGGGTCTGCTCAACCAGGCTAATCTGGGTTCTGGGAGGGTACAAGTCCGTCCAATCAGCTGTCATCGACATGAGTATGTCGTGTAACTGGGTAAGCATCGACATGATGCAAAGCGCCTGATAGAGGGTTAATATACATGAGGTGAGCAATTGCTTGATAATCAGAAAAATTGAGATCTTCACCTAATACCCTGATGTAGATATTGTGCAGCTGTGAAATCGGCTCTGTTATATATCTCCCCGAAGCCCGATTATTAATCCTGTTTTTCAAGGAGTATATATCAAAATTCTGAACCCACAGATGTCAACTGAAATAACTACCCCTTCTTCATCCTCATCTTGAACAGCTCGCCAATACGGTGCGACTCAAATATCCCGCTCAAACTGTCAAACTGCCACTTTCACAATGGCAATCAAAGAACACTTTAATTCCTATGCTCGCCTCGATCCTACCCTCCTGTCATCAGAGTTCTCCGGTAAAACGATCCTAATCTCAGGAGGAGGTTATGGAATCGGCGCCGGGATCGCAAAGTCTTTCGCCCAAGCAAACGCCTCAAATATCATTCTCGTGGGACGCACAGAGAACAAACTGCGCACCACAGCCGCCTCTCTCCACAGCTTCAAGAACACCAAAGTGACCTACCATAGAGTAGATATCGCTTCGAAGCTCGACGTCGAAGCCCTGTTCAGTTCACTTGAAGTATCGCCCGATGTGCTTGTCAATAATGCAGGCCTGCTAGCTGAGCCAGTCAACTTTGTGGATGCTGATCTTGATGACTTCTGGGATGTTTTCAAGACGAACGTGTACGGATCTGCGCTTTTAACGCAGACTTTCCTTCGCCATCGAAAAGCGTTGTTGAAGAGTGAAGCTGTGACGCCTGCTGTGGTACTTACGATCAATACTCTTGCAGCATACTCTGTTCGCGTTCCAAATCTTGCTTCTTATACAGCCAGCAAGGCTGCGCTTGCACGGCTTTCTGAGGTACTGAGCTCGGATGTCCCCGAGACAGTAGCTCGCTTCATCTCTGTTCATCCTGGTGCTGTGGTAACGGACATGTATCACAAGTCTGGTGTTGGCGGAGAGTTCCCTGAGACTAGCATGAAATTGACAGGGGACTTCGTGGCGTGGACAGCTAGTAAGGAGGCCTCCTTTTTAGCTGGTAGGTTTGTTTGGGTCAATTGGGATATCGATGAAATGGTGCAGAGGAAGATAGAGATCTTAGAGAAGGACTTGTTCAGGACGGCCTTATCTATGTAAAGAGCGGTGGATAGAGATTTATGTATTGGGTCATGTCGATTTGGTCCGTCCGAATGGTATCTCTGAGAACTGAGGTTGACTTAAATTACATGTTTCTGCTATTAGCTGAATTGATTCATACAGATGAAAGTGTTGTGCCTTCGACCAGGGCTATTTTCCACTTGGTCATGCACTGGAAAATCCACATAATCTCAAGATTTGGGCTTCTTGAAGTTCGCGGGCATGTAGCACTACCATTATTTGAACCACGATCTTGGTTTCTGACGGGCGAAAAATAGTTCACGGCGACACAGGTTGTGAAAAGTCGACTCGCGTCTGGAGGCTAATTGTGTACTTCCTTATCTGAAATAGCTGAATATGTACAAAAGAATCTAAAACGTAATGCGGAGAGATAAGAGCTCTTCTAGCGGAATAGATGGACTGCATCGAAGATCTGATCGGTACTTAGCATCTATACAAAAAGGAAGCAAGTCGGGTGCATAAACTTACGAAGTTCGGCGAGAGAAATTCAGCCGCGCCGCTGGATCCAGAAACGACACCAATGGTGATCTGTACATTAGTATCTCCATGTTAACTTGCAGGAATACAGACTTACTGTATTCGATCCAGTAACCAATCCACCCGAAGCAATAGCAAAGTTGTAAATGTCACCTCGGCCACGATACGCACCTCTCGTCACACCTCGCGAATTAATAGCTACTGGCGCAGGAGGAGCAGCAACAGCCACACCATTTATAACAATGTTGGGTCTTCCGCCATTAAAGGCAAGCGTTGTGCCGATTCTGAGTGTAGCAGCGCCACTGGCTTGAGCAGCGGTCAATGTGAACTTGATTGTGATAGGATCATTGACACTCTTGAAAACGGCCATGGGAAAGTCGCTGACTGCTGATGATCCGACGGAGTATGTGAGGGGTCCCCAAGCAGACATGCGAGGATCACTTGGATGCATGCGTGCTTGCTTGTCGGCATTACGGAAACCTGTTGGCCGGCCGTCCCAATCGCCAATCTGGAAGATCGTGACCCCGGGCGTGGTCCAAGTCGATGCGATGTTGTTCTTTGTCGAACCACCTGCAGTGACAGCGACCGTAGATGATGCCACCTTTAACTCATCTTGGTAGAGAACTTGAGTATAGGTTCCAGACTTCATGGCTGGCGAGGCGAAATTTCCGTCTGAGCCAGCGTAAGTCCAGTATTGCGCATTATCATTGAACCAGTGGAGAATGATTGGGAATTTCGATCCGTCGATGCCAGAAGCCTTGCCCTTTACTGTTCCACGTCCAGATGCTGGCACCCAGCCTTTCAGGTCCAACGAACCCATGAAAGAAAGATCCATTTTGCCATCTGGCTTGTCCGATTGTGAAAATACAAGCGAGTATGGACCGTGTAGACCCATTCGGTATGCTTCAAGTTGGGCATGATTAGAGTTCATATAGTAGTACAGCCCGCTGTAATCGCCGGTAGGATTAGTGTTACTGGCAACAGGTTAGCAAAGGAACACAATCCTTTGAGGAAGAAGACATGCATATCGCGGTGGAACGGTCCTCCTGAGGACGACTCATAGCCATTACCCGGAATGACCATACAAGCCTTGATATCATTTCCACTCAAGCAGTGGACCTGATCATCAATAAATCTCTGGCTAGAGTAGAATTTGCTCCGTGTCTGTCCGTTTACAACGAATACGTCTTTACCCTCAACAGTGCTGTTTGACGGCCCAATTTGCGATGCCTGGCCGACTTCATCATTAGGGAGGACTTTTTCGTTGAGACGAGCGATGAATCTCAATTCGCCAATCGAAGGCTCGGCGGTGATATATGTGGCCATGTGAACGGCACTTTCAGCATCTCGAACCACATAATAGTGTGTCAAAGTTGCTGTTTCACACGTAATTTTCACATACTCGGGACATTCATCTGCTCGGGACAATGGATTATTACATTGCACAGTAAAGAAGAACGGGTCCACTTACCGGTCATCTCTTGAGCAGTGACATTTGTACCGGATCCAAGACCAGATGAAATATGGGAGCCTGTACTCGTGTACTGCGTCTGCACACCGCGGTATTTCAAGGAAATGATATCGCAGTTTGATCTTGATACCACGACTTCGAATGGGTTGGCAGATCCAGCGTCGACAGTGTATGAATGATTTGAGGCTTTGAGCGTGATCGCGCCTGCCGAGGACGACCAGATAGCAGCCGGCAATAAGATTGAGAGCTTCATTTTCATCAGGCAAAGGGACCGATGTTCAATAGCTACAAGGACAGGCAAACATATTAAAAAGTCGTAGAGATGTGATACAGATTCTGAGGCGCAACAAAAGACATCAAATACACTCCTAGACACGATTAGATGTTGTAGAAGCAGTGATCAAGACCGTGATAAAGATCTAGATTGCACTATGACGGGCGCTCAAGGTTTTACATGATCATCTCATATATGCAGGCGGCCCTGCGCCAGAAAGAGTATTCTCCCAAGCCAGATTCGGAGAATCTATCCAACAGATGGGAGAGTAATCTCGAAAGAGGACTGTTGACAGGGATGCTGTGGTTGCAGATATATTATTGCATCTCGGTGTAACTGGGTGTTTCATCCGAACTGGTTTTCTACCAGGATTGGACTCTCGTAATACTATGGTCCAATCTATCGATCTGCGGCGAGATCCGACGATGGCTGAAAGCTTACATTGCTCCATATACTTCTGCGAGGGATTTCCAGAACTTTTGCTCCGAAAATAGGTCTGCCCCCAGAGAACGATCGGGCAAAGAATTGGTTACCGGCGTCGCTTGACTGGATACATGTTGTATTGTAAGGTAGACAAACTAAGCCTGCACCGATGGACAACTTTGCCACTTACCAAAAAGAAGAATGATCAAATCAATTAGAGACAACAAATGAACACAACAAACTTCCTACAAAGTCTCTTTAATAGGTGCTCCCAGGTTGTGTATGGGCATGGCTCGAGGACAGGTATATCGGTCATATCGGATGGTACTGTACCACGGTCGCCAGTTCCATGCCCCATCGAACGCGCGAATTATGACGCAGCGAGGCAATCGGTCCTTGTTGAATGGAAATCAGCTGGAGCACGTGTAAATGTACGAAGCCTCAGGAGATCTAAAAGATCCCCGAAATGTCGGCTTTAGGGCAGAACAAAGTTAGTTAAATACGATAAGCGTTCTTCCTGCAGCTTGCTGACAAGGCTGCATGAGCTGGACAGCTGTGGCCTGATCCCCAAATTGTGGGCCAGTCACCTCGCAGCTTGGCCTTGTGGTTCGGCCGAAACTGCCCGCTATGCTATGCTTCAACTTCAACATCAACAGCCATTTTCCCGTACAAAACAACGGCATTCCCTCATGAAACTTCCTTGTCGAAATACATATTCTACTCTCAATACAATCAATATTATCAAATAGTTTCTGCTTTGTCTTCCTGCCCCAGTAGTAAATCACCATGGTCGCTCTCGATATTGTACATGCATCGAATGCGCGGCTTCGCGAGCTTGGTCCTGGACTCGTAGCCCTCTTCAGTAGTTATTCCTGCAATGTCTCGATTCCGTATATGTACTGAAAAGCTATAGTCGGCGGTACAAGTGGTGTGGGGGAGTTCACCCTCAAAGCATTCATCAAACATACAGATTCCCCTCGAGTGTACTTAGTCGGAAGAAGCGAGACTGCCGCAGACCGAATCATCAAGGAGTGCGATGGACTGAACAAAGATGGGAAGGTCGAATTCATAAAGGCAGATGTCTCAGAACTGGCAGAGGTGGATAGAGTTTGCAAGGTAATACAGCACAAGGAGAAGAGCATCAATCTGATCTTCCAGACACCCGGCAATTCAAATATGAGAGGTCGAGATGGTGAGTTGTTGCGAAAGTTTTCTATATTTGGAATAATTCTAATAAATTGAACAGAAAGTCCCGAAGGTCTGGACCGCAAACAGTCCTTGAACTTCTGGGCTCGCATGCGATTCATCTCGAACCTCCTTCCACAGCTCAGATCTGCCAGCAGTAACTCTCCTAACTTCGCTCGCTCAGTCAGCCTCCTGGGAACCGGAAATTCATACGGGACAATTGATCTGAAGGATATCGAGATCAAGAATTCCTTCTCGGCATACAAGAACGCCGCACATACCATCATCATGAATGACTTCATGGCGGAGCAATATGGTGCTCGAGAACCTCCAATCACTTTTATTCATACAGAGCCATCAGTTGTCAACACAGGATTCGCACGCGAACTACCTCTTTGGGCGCGTATAGGGACAAAAGTTATGACACCTCTGCTCTATCCATTCTTTGTGAGCGCGGATGAGACCGGAGAACGACAACTGTTCCATGCTACAAGTGGCATGTACCCTCCCGGTAAGCCAGCCCCAGGTGCCCCTTTCGCCAGCGGTGTCCCAGTACCTGCAGGGCTATCTAGTCTTACTGGTGCGAATGGAAAAGTTGGAAGTGGTGGATATTTGGTCAGCTGGAAGGGAGAAAGGGCAAAGAAGGCGAAGCTGTCAGGTATGGATCAGGAAGAAGTGTCGAAGACTATCTGGGAGAAGACCGCAGAGGTTTTTAGGAACGTGGAGAAGATTAATGAGGAGAGAGGAAAGAATTCTGCTTGAAGCTAATTTTGGTTCTGATTGATTGGACTTCGTATTTAGCGGGCGTTCGTTTTGATTGCATTGATATCCACTCCAGACTTTCGAGAATTACGACCAAGCTGATTCATGCTTGCCCTTCGTCCACTTCCAACAGCCACCGGTTTGCCGCACAGATCATCGAAAACTTCGGTAGAGCAGTGGTCTAGTTAACCTTTGAGAATTTAATGATATGTATTAGTGACTGACTTAGCCACAATATCGCGGATAGATATAATATTTGTCGGGATTTTCACATTTACTCATGTATTTGTTATATACTTCGCAATTGACATATTACATATAGGTTCAGATCCATTTGTATGAAAGGTCGTAGCTTAGGTTGGTCTTGATCTCAGTATTCCATCAGATTATCCTTCTTAAACAGCTCCACCTGAGACGAGGTTGCGAAGCTTCGTGTGAGTGTACCTAAATAGAAGGTTCGCTTATCAGAATACCCGGCCCGGCCCCGGTTGTAGGTAAGGTAGCTGCACGGAGGTACCTGAGGTGGACCTGGATACCTACTGTCCCACTAAATGAACGGCTACTTACATAATACGCGTTCAACCCCATCTATGTAGGTATGAATGAATGACTCTCTAACTTCTGGAGAATTATTAAGGAACGATTATAAGACCATGACCATAGTATCCAAAGGACATCTTCAGAAATCAGCAATGGCTGCCACTTCTGGAACACCCACTATCCGTGTAGAGGAGGTCACAAATCCCGACGACTTCACGCGCTGTTTCACTGTCGCTGCTTCCGCTTTCGGGACTCAAGCCGGTGATGGGATATGGACCGCTTTCTATCCTGGTTGGAACACACCAGAAGGCGCCATTTCAGGCGCAGCACGAATGCGAAAGCGATGGGAGAACCGAACGTACGACTCTGCCGGAAATCCGAATTGTGTCTACTTGAAAGCCACGATTCCAGATCCGGCATCAGGTGACGGAGAAGAAGTCATCGCAGGAATGGCTATTTGGGTACAGGGATCAATGGATAAAACATATGGCGATGTTCCGGACACTGATTTTGCGAAGTCTTTGCAGGTGGATGAGCTGTATCCTGGTGATGAACCATCGCAGAGGTTCTTATGTCAGGTCTTCACATCTCTTACGAGGCCACGTCTTCAGGCTTTCAAGGAAGCGGCGACAAGAGATCCGCCTGCTCTTTTGGGATTAGATCTTTGTGCTGTCGATCCCGCGTATCAGAAGAGAGGCATCGCTGCTGAGTTGGTAAAATGGGGTTTGGGAGAGGCGAGGAAGAGGGGTTTGGAAGCTGTCCTGGAGGGGTCGAAGATGGGGAGGGGAGTTTATGCGAAGCTTGGGTTTAAGCAAGAAGGGGAGGAGATTCAGTACCGAATTGATGACGAGCTTAGGAATAGAGCGTTACCTTCTAACATCTTCATGCGGACTGGAGTGTTGTAGAAGACTGAGGTATAGATTCAGACGACTCTGGTCGCACAGGAAGACCTAGGATTGCTCGGTAGAAAGTACAACGAGAAATGATGGAAGCGGTTCTTCCATCGAAATCGTAAAGTCTAGTGCATGGCCTCTGTTCTAAATCATAGTGGTGATCACGAAACGGTCTTCACTGATACCCGCCACATCGGTTATCTCATCCTCCCAACTGGGATTGTTTACACTCGAAGCGAGCCCAATGCCGAACTGAGTCAGCACGACCACATCCAGCAACACAATTACACAGAGTCATATCTTGCTTGATCGAATATTGAAATTCAGACGTCAAAACACATCACTTGATTCTCTATTTTCTTCAAGAGCTAGTAAGGCTCACAAGCTACCGAAGAAAGGCCGACTTGGATCTGCGGCAAGGGGCAAGCTTGTTTGTTACCTCGGTTTCCAAGTGAATGATATCCCGAATATCGCGCCAAGATCAGAACAACGAATACAATGACATATCGCCATATTGTGGACATCACAAACATTTGAGCAGCGAGAATTTGATGATCCAGAGCACCAAAGCTCGTTGCAACTTGTGTCAAATTGAAGTCTATTGTCATGCGAAGTTGAGGTTTCACGCCCGTCGCCTATACTACACTTCGAATTTATCTGATGTTCCTCTTTCTTCCAAGCTGTGCAATTGTTCACTTGTCTACAGACCGCCAGAATCATTAACCGCCCTCGCGGAGCCATTTGTCAGCACAACCTCCAAGTTCTCTTGAAGCGGTAGCACTGCGGCTTTTGCGGACTGGGCACTCCATGGGGTAACGACCAGGAATTTTAAGCTCCACACCCCACATCTCCGCACTCCATTTCCTGGGACTGGTACTATCGGACCGAGAAATTAATAGGAAAAGGGAATCACAGGTGTGCCAGTGACGCGCTCGTTGTTGTTTACGACGTAGTAAGTACCACGAACTATCGCTTATTGAGTCATGTCGGAAAACCCCCTCGTCCAATATTGCATATTTCCAACACAACCCTAATTCTACGATCGTTCCATTGATTGTAAACTGGCCGGCTCTGTAGATGCCTCAGCCTTCATACCTTTATCTATTCAGTACCAAAGTATTACATTCGAGGATACTTTCATTGACATACATACAGCAGCAATGTAGCAGCTTCCTATGACCTGAACAACACTTTAAATCCAGGCACCTGGGACGGGATACTCGCTTGAGCTTTCATGTTTCAATCCGCTCAACTTCTACGCCCCGGCTCGGGCTGAGAACGAGACTATGGTCTGTCAAGCAGCGGGAAAGTGGGGGTTTCCAACCACACGAGCAGAGCCTGAAGACGCATATCCGACGATCTACCGTATTCCGTGGCAGTAAACACGGGGAATCCACACTTGGCAGTACCTGGTATTCCTCTCTTGGGTCATAGAAGGGCCTTTTGTGCTTCTTGGAAAGAGGAACTATCATAGAATTGGATTAAAGCAGAAGATGTCAAGCGGGTGGCAGGTCAGAAGATGGCAACGGGCATACCTCTGGTCCCAATTTCAAGCCCTAGTGGCTATACCTCGAAGGTATATAGTCGAGAGGCTCTTTGCTTAATTGGAAAGAACACCCCGCTACAGACTAACGAGCTCTCAAGATGTACGCACTGTCATTGTTCGCCATCGCAGCGTCGTTGCTCCTGCCAGCAACCTTTGCACAGAAGCTCATCACCGAGGACTCGTACTTTTACGGCCAGAGCGAGCCAGTGTACCCAACACCCCAGACCTCAGGTCCTGGAGCTTGGGGGGAGGCCATCTCAAAGGCACAAGCTTTCGTTGCTCAGCTTTCTCTTGAGGGGAAGACTAGTATCACTGGTGGAGTTCGGAATTCGTCTAATGGCTGTGGTGGCAACATTCCAGCCATAAATCGCTTAGGCTTTCCGGGTCTATGTCTCGCGGATGCTGGTGCTGGTGTGAGAGGTACAGATCTTGTCAATGCTTTCACATCTGGTCTAAGTGATGGCGCAAGGTGAGAATCTCCTTTTGGAATTGTTTATGGCTAACTTTGTGATAGCTGGAACAAGAATCTTACTTACCAAAGAGCTTACCATATGGGTGGTGAGTTTCGTCGAAAGGGTGTCAACATTGCTCTTGGCCCTCCCAGTAAGTGGCCTTCTGACGTCGCACTTCTCTAGAAGTCTAGCATAGTGGCTGTTGCTTTCTAATTTCCCGATCTCGTCACTGACCGCTCTCAGTGATCGGACCTCTTGGTAGAATCGCTCTTGGCGGCAGAAACTGGGAAGGCGCTGGTAACGATCCCTACCACGCAGGTGTCCTCGCCGGCATAGCTGTGAAAGGTATACAAGATCAGGGTGTGATCTCTTGCACGAAGCACTTCATAGCCAATGAGCAAGAAACCGCACGTAATATCGTTATTGACAAAAACAACGTCACTATTCTGTCTTCGTCATCTAATATCGATGATGCTACTCTTCACGAATCCTACCTGTGGCCGTTCTATGATGCTATTCACGCTGGCTCAGCCGCAGTGATGTGTTCTTACAACCGCCTGAACAACAGCTACGCTTGTGAGAACAGCAAGGCACTTAATGGTATCCTGAAGACAGAACTTGGTTTCCCTGGCTTGGTCGTGTCGTGAGTATTCTTCGAACTTTCCTCTGTGCGACGGGTTGTTTGTCAATTGTGTTCAGACTTTGCTTGTGGATTCGAAAAGCCCTTTGTGATCTTGGACGTGAACCAAATATAACCAAAACTAACATTTACTTAGCGACTGGGGAGCTCAACATTCCGGAGTCGCATCGGCTCTCTCTGGAATGGATATGGTTATGCCTTCCGCGCTCGCATTCTGGGGAGGCAATCTCACTCTGGCTGTCACCAATAGCTCAGTTCCAGAAAGCAGGCTCGACGATATGGCAACACGTATCATGGCTGCTTGGTATTTGACAGGCCAAGATGCTGCTGGCTGTGTAGCCCCTGGAATGGGAATGCCTGGTAGCTTACTGGCGCCTCACAAGTTGGTGGACGCACGAGTCCCTGAAGCGCGACCAGTTATATTGCAATCCGCTTTGGAGGGCCACGTTCTAGTGAAGAACATCAATAAGGCTCTTCCACTCAAAAGTCCAAAAGTTCTGTCCCTCTATGGCTATGATGCGAAGGCACCCGACGCCACAACCCCCAATCCGTTGAACCGCGATTACGCCTTCGGTCTTCAAACCAGCAGTTCTCGCTACTGGATCTGTGGTTTTGATAACAGAGTTCCACAGACCTGTCCTGCCCCTCCTGCCATCGCTGCAGGCGGCACATTGTTCACGGGTGGCGGATCAGGAGCTTCAACCCCGCCATGCATTTCCGCACCCTTCAACGCTATTCAGGACCGGGCAGCCAAAGATGAGACAGCGTTATACTGGGACTTCTAGAATGTCAACGCAAGCGGATACGCCAACGCGGAAAGTGACGCAGCAATCGTGTTCATCAATGCTGTAGCAAGCGAGGGCTATGATCGTCCAAGTCTGCGAGACGATTTCTCAGATGCTTTGGTGAGAAACATCGCTGCTCAACACAACAACACCATTGTCGTCATTCACAATGCTGGTATACGATTGGTCGATCAATGGATCGAGAATTCTAATGTTACAGCTGTCATTTTTGCCCATCTTCCAGGTCAGGATTCCGGAACAGCACTTACTCAACTTCTCTACGGAGACGTCAACCCCAGCGGCAAGCTTCCATACACGGTCGCCAAGAACGAGACTGACTACGGTCGGGTTCTGAATCCCATCGCTGACATCGGCGCAAATGGAGAGTTTTACCGGTTCCCTCAGGATAGCTTCGACGAAGGTGTCTTTATTGACTACCGAGCTTTCGACGCTGCCAACATCGAGCCAAGGTACGAATTTGGTTTCGGGCTTTCCTACACCACTTTCTCAATGGCAGAGCTCACTGTCGCTTCCGTCGGCAACTCACTTTCCGAATTTCCTTCCGGAAACGTTGTTCCCGGAGGACAAGCTGATCTCTGGGACATCGTCGCAACGGCCACAGTCCGCGTCACCAATACAGGACCCGTAGCTGGGCAGGAAGTCGCCCAGCTCTATCTGCAGATCCCGGTTGAGGGACAACCAGCACGACAATTGAGAGGCTTTGAGAAAGTCATGCTCCAACCAGGTGAGAGCGCTACCGTTGAGTTCGAGCTCAACAGGAAGGATTTGAGTGTTTGGGACGTGACTGCCCAGCAGTGGAGGTTGACTTTGGGTGCTGATTACATTATCTTCGTTGGCAACTCGTCGAGGGCTTTGGGGCTTAATCAAGCACTCAAGCTTTAGATTTTAAACTTGGAAGAAGCTTTGTGAAATGGTACTTGGGAGACAAAGGTATAACGGAGTAATGAACACGAAATTACGACCCAGCAGAAGATCCTCATGAGGCTTCGCAGATTCGATGCCAGTAATATTATCACGCTCCGTAATACAAGATATTTATTTGCTTTTAACGTCAAGTTGCAAAACAGTCCTTCAGAACTTGTTGTTGTTGAGTGTTTGTCCTGGGATAATTTTGTCATTTTGCAATGATACCCGCGCGCTGTGATAATTCCATGTAGTTGAATACGACCAGCTGGTATAATGGTTCATGGATCGAACTCGAACTCGCTAAAAACAATCTTTATGAGTATATCTGCAACATGCTCTAGAATCATCGAGAGCTCTAGGGATATGAGTGATTAATTATTTCTTTGTTCGTAGCCGACACAAGCAGTACATCAGTCAGAGGGGATATTCGCTAAAAACAGACATCTACACAACCCTACCAGCCATTTCTTAACTGGCTCCAACCTGCCTAATTTCAATACGAAACATAGAGGTGTTGTTTCCTGAACCTTTGAGCGTATCCCATTGCCCGCCAAACCATGCAACAATCTACTCAAAGACATCTACGCAACGATCTTTTCTGGGTGTCCAACAGGCAGAACATCAGCAAGAGTCTCATCTGTGCCCACCAAGTCCTCCTCGACGGTTACAGTGTCCTTGATCTTCAAGAAAATGACGGGTGCTGCGCAGATAAGCGAACCTGCGAGCAGACCCCAGTTGCTAGCGAGTTCGTTCATGAACGGCATCTTCTTGCTATCAAGAGCCCACATAACAGCTGCACCAGCTGACTGGATACCCTTGTAGAAACCGACATAATTGGCTGTTCGACGACCGGAGTTGGAGAGAGCGCCCATGTACCAGTAAACGGAAGCCTGCCATAGAGAATCGTAGAAACCATAGAAGATGTAAAGAAACATGGGTCCAACGTAACCGGAGGTCGTCCAGTCAGTTGGAACGAAGTCCTTCGCCGCCACAGACTCGCGGGTGTAGCCCTTCTGCCATGCGTATCCACCGCCCCAAACAACCATCGTCATGACGAAAAGCATGGTCAGGCAAGCCTTGGCTCTGACCGTGCGTCGGATCGAAGACAAGTCGAGAACGTAGCCTATAGCGAGAGCACCGAATATCTGGGCCAAATAGTAAAGGCAATTGTTGAGCGACTTGGTCCGAGTACTGAAATGGGCGTTGTTGACGCCATTCGCTTGATAGGTGATGAACCAATTAGAAGACCAAAACATGGGAAATAGGAGGACCACAAATGGCTCGAATCTGAGCGTCTCCCACAATCCTTCGAACTCTGATTTCCAGGTTGGATTCTTCATCAGAACCACTCGGGTTCCGTCGTCACGGATGACCTTCTTAGCATCGATGAGAAGCAGGGCAAGAACAGCGCCACCAAACATGAGGACGATGAAGGCAACGTATGTACCGGTTCCAACGCTTACATTCGCCTTGGTGTCAATGTGTTGTCCCAACGGGACCTGGCTTTCTCGTTAGCCTGTGATCCTCGATGCAGAAGATCTCAGCTAGAAGATTGAAGACTCACCAAGCTGCCAAGAACGGCGCCCAAATTGAAGATGCTCCAGAACCAAGCAAAGTATCTTCCTTTCTCATTCTCGTGGGGATATGAGAGCATGATGGTTCCTTGCGCAGTCCACAGAAGACCAGCGCATATTCCAAGCAGAGCACCAGCAACAATGTTGAAAGGATCAACATGAGCATGAAGTGAGACCAGCAAGCTGACAGCATAGATACAGTATCCGATGCCTCCAAAGGCTAAAGTAAGCTTGACACCTAGCTTGTTGACGATGGTTCCTCCGAAGAAACCAAAAACTGCGAATGTACTATACAGAGCAATGTTCTGATTAAATGTTAGCAAGTGTGCCAAGATGTAAACCAGTGATAATTCCTACCATATTGTCGGCAAGAGTGGCATCTGTCCGTCCACCACCTCCCAGTCCACCGAGAGCGTTGAACATTCCCGGACACAGAAAGCACACAAAAGACACCATAATCAACTGAACCTTAGGTGAGGCAAACCATGGGATATTGAAGCTGCCGAGCTTTCGCTGCCTGTACATCCATCCAGTTGGTAGGTCGACGTCCTGATGACTTTCCTCTAATTCCTTGTCGCTGTGGGCTATGTGAGGAGTGTTAGTTGGTGCTGTCGTAACACCAGCTTCATTTTGCTTGTCCGCCATTTTGAAGTTTGGCTGTGGTTATGATGGTAAATTGTCGAAAAATGGATGATTTCGATCCAGCGATATATAGTCTTCCACTTGACTGCTTGGTACCGTTCAGATCCTACTCAGCAATTTCGCAATGCGCCTTGAGCTTGTGGTCACGGCGATTCACGATATTGACGAAGAGCAGCTATCGGTATTGTTATATCCTACCCCACGTCAAACGAGCCAGGACTCAGATAAGGGCGTGTCCACTAAACGGCCCTATTTAGCTGGTTCTCCGCACATCAGCGGCGGAGACGAGAAGCCCGCAGTGAACCCTGAGCTTCTCTCGCTGCCGTGAGTGGTGAGAGTTCCAGCCCAGAGCACACCCCTGAGACCTCTACTCGACGATGACCCCGCCAGTGGCTGGTTGCATACCGCTAGGCCGAGGATTACCATAATCCATGTTGATCAATCTATGTAACGTGCCATTTTCGCACGAAGGCACTCGTTGCTCTGGAATAGAAGATGATAGATGGGAGTCGAGGTCGAGGAGTCTGGGAACGAATCGAGTCGACGGGTCTGTAGGATTGTTGGCTTTATCTCCTGTTTCCTACCTACGGCAGGAAGCAACGATAGAGAGAGGCTCGTGTTGAGCACAGCAATACTGCACGAATACTCATGAAGCACGGTCAAGTTTGCCCTTATCTTCATAGTGCGAGAGAGCTATCTTCAACCAATTTTATGAGCCAATGGTCTACCATCTGATATCCTCTGTCTCAACTCTAACAAATTGAAGTCACCAGAAGTAAGTTGAGGTTACCACAAACTTTCTCATCAAGCCGCGAACACCACGTCCACATCTACCTTATCCTTCCCAGCCTCCCAGCCAGTTCGAGCAGTTTGAGAGCTGACGCCACTACCTCAATCCGGCACGTTCGTATTGGGAAATGCAAAGCGTGCCACCAAGGCTGAGACTGATGGGATCCTCTTCCGAACTGTCCAGTAAAGCGACAGGTGATTTGCGCATCAAGAACACACGACTAATGAAGCGCCACATCTTACAAGCAAGCAACGGCCTAGCTTCTTCAATCTCGAGCCCGCGCAGGGATACCTGCACCCCGCGGCAGTCAAAGTGTTTGCATCTTGGCGATGCTCACTTACGCCTGTCAAATCTCTCCTTGCTGATTAGCGATCGCTCAAAGGAATCAACCTAGGCTCCGTGAACGCCAGGCCTTCAGTCAAAACTATTCTGAGCTGTATCGAGCTGGATCCAATTTGCTATTGACAAACAGAGAGCCTTCACTCTCCGCATATAAATGCACATGTGGTACGCGGAACGGCTCGCCAAGCCAGCTTGGTTCGAAGTTCTGAGGTTACAGCTCGTGGACAGGGTCTCATGCCGTGGTCCGCAGCGTCTGCTTAGGGTTGTGGTTACATGATGCTACGCCCGAACAACTGAGTGCAACAGAAGCGCTTTACCACACTACGATTCTTAGAGCTCTGGGAAGCCTGGCATTGCCTTGGTGCCGGTGGGCCCAGAGATTCGGTTCTTATCATTTTCCCTCCGGGAAACTCAGTACGGTGGAGTCAATATGGCTTGAGAACATGTTGGTTAAGGATGCTACTTATCTTACTACGTAGCACCGTGGCTTTTCAAGCCTTGATGCACTTTTATCTACTAGTTGCTTTCTCGTCGAGCACTACTATATGCTATTTACATTCTAGCAGCGGACTTTAGGGAGACCTGAGCGGTGCTGTACGTAATTTTGCGACTGCAGCAAGTGCGCTTGAGTCAATATCATATGTAGGTCTCGATGGTCAAAAGCTATCCCGCCTGACAGAACCACACAGTTTCTCAGGCTCGAGACTTGTTTACACATCTTCCTCATCCAATGCGAACTATCGAGCAGCTCTTGCAGTTAAGCTTCTGTACAGTGCACGATAGCCACGGCTATAGATCGCGGACCCCATGGTGCCCCTGCAGAGTCTTTGCGGCTCTGAAATTACTCCACCGCGGCATCCACTAGCTATTTCCATCAGATCCATAAGATGGAGAGGAACTCCGACCGACATTAAAAACAATAATTAGTCATTATATTGATATGCCGAGTACACCCCAGGTCAGCTTGTTCATCCTCAGATAGCTCTTGGGTCTTCATCGGGATATCGGAGATTTTTGCCTACCGGTACAGTAATACGGAACACTTCAAAGGTCTGATCAATTGATGGCAAAATCAATATCTAGTAGAGTGTCACAAAGCATCAGTCACGTGGCAGCAGTCTTCGGGATATTAAGGACTCCCAACCTCTCGATTCAACACATGCGTTCCTCGTGGTCGCAGATTATGAAGGTTCAGTCGTGTCCCAGGAGTTGATTCTTGTCGGCTGCAATGAAATCAAAATTGACCGCTTCTGGAGGGAGATGGTAATGGACCATTCTTGTAGCAAATTCTTCTCTATTTTATCCCAAGGGAAGTCTTAGCTGCTTTGGATTTGTCTGAAAAACAAGCTAGCCAGGCTACAGTGCTACCTGAATCATACTGTACATCTTCTTTTCTTCAATTGTTTGTCCACAAATTCCTTCTTATGAACTTTTATATTTCCATAAATCGCATCAATGTTTCACTTCTACGATGTAATTCTTTCTAGCAACTTACCATGATTCGCAGGTTTTCTTCGTACGACGATGCTCAAAGCAGGCCTTCAGTCGCCCTCAAAATAATTTTGTATGATACAAATATGCGGTTTTGAAGCGGAGACCATGTCTACCAGCTCACAGATTTTTGATGAAATTGTTGAGCAATATGAATACATCTTCTAGTATGTTTCTTGTTGTTGTCACCAGCACACAAGGAGTGGAGGGAACGAGAATTGCTGCCAAGATCGAAATGTCACTCGCTAAATGTCCGTAGTGGCAATGTCACCACCTCGCTCTCATTGGTCGAATGCCTGAGAGTTAGCCTACCCGCAATCTCATCGTTTGTATATTTGGTATATATGTACCCTTCAGACCATGAATACAAGGAAATCTTCGCCTGTCACTTGTGAACCATTGCTTTCTCGCAGAGTAACTTCACAAATCAACGCAATCGGTTCGTCTCAGGATTGATAAGTGTCCGAATCTGGAAAGACCAAACGCCACGACCTTGGCAGTGCAAATTCGAGATGCATGCAACAGATTCACACGACTCTCCAACGATGTATTCAGAAAAAGATAACCAGGCACGAAACCAGACACTACCCACACACCCAAGTCCGGATCTCGAATCTCTCTCAGATGAAAATATTGCAAGTGGCCGTCCAGGCAAAGAATCCGCCTTCAAAGGTCTAGGGTGGCTAGACCGCTTCCTGGCACTGTGGATATTCCTCTCAATGGCAATCGGCATCATTTTAGGAAACTTCGTACCAAATACAGGTCCTGCGTTACAGAAAGGCAAATTTGTTGGGGTATCCGTACCGATCGGTAAGCCAGATTCTCAAGTCTTTCTCTGAGACACGGACTAATGTAGTTGGAAAGCTATCGGATTATTGGTCATGATGTATCCCATATTATGCAAAGTACGATACGAGACACTGCATCATGTCTTTCGTGAACGTAAGATATGGGTCCAGCTAGGATTCAGCATTGTTGTGAATTGGATCGTCGCACCGCTGCTCATGGTATGTTCACCTCATCATTCTCCAGCATACACGTTTCCTGTGCTGATGCAATCTAGCTTGGCCTCGCGTGGGCATTTCTTCCAGACAAGGAAAACCTACGAGAAGGACTCATCCTAGTTGGTCTCGCGCGTTGTATAGCAATGGTTCTGATCTGGACCGGTCTCGCAGGCGGAGACAACGAATACTGCGCTATTCTCGTTGCCGTTAATTCTGTCCTGCAGATGGTTCTCTTTGCTCCTCTCGCGATCTTGTTCCTGAAAGTCTTTGGTGATGGTGATGAAACGGTCTCCTATGAGGTCGTTGCAAAATCAGTGGCTGTATTCTTGGGTATACCCCTCGGTGCCGCAATCTTGACTCGATTCAGTCTTCGCAAAATCTTCAGTCCAGATTGGTACGAGAGAGTATTCTTGAAGTTCGCGGCCCCATGGTCGTTAATCGGCCTGCTCTTCACCATTATCGTCTTGTTTGCATCGCAGGGAAAGCAGGTGGTGCAGCAGATTGTCTCTGTGATTCGGGTGTCGGCACCGCTCGTGGTTTACTTCGCCATCATATTCTTCGCCACACTTCTGGTGTGTCATAAACTAGGATTTGGGTACAAGCTCGCAGCGACACAGAGTTTCACGGCAGCGAGCAATAATTTTGAGCTAGCGATTGCTGTGGCTGTAGCCACGTACGGTGCAGACAGCCAGCAGGCATTGGCAGCTACTGTAGGTCCGCTCATCGAAGTGCCTGTCTTGCTGGGGTTGGTTTATGTAGTGAAGGAAATTGGTCGGAGAAGGGGTTGGAAGGATTGAGGTTCTCAAAGGCACGGCGTGATTATAGATTTTACATGCAAGAACCATATGCCATATTGCTCGCTCTACAAATCGTTGCTCAAATTTCAGACAGGTAACTCTTCAAAACACCACCATGGACCGCAAATCGTGATACATCCGCGTCTCCCCGTCCGCTGCCGCCTTACTGGACATGTACCCACCTGCACCTCGCTTAAAGATATCCAAACAACAGAAGCCACCTTTTTTGAAGTTTTTTCAACGTCGGCAACAAAACAAACCCCGAAAGTTCTTAGAGTTCCTAGCATAATGTAGAAACTTCATATTTGCCTGGGCTGGACAATTCCAGGTAGATGCTTAGAATAAAGGGCGAACCTTTGTTTATCCTGAGCACTCGTTGTATACTCTTGTTTTACCACTTGCTACCGAGCTTCAATCTTCGAGGCTCACAAATATATGCCTCAAATGTGGCTGGGATTACTCCGACTTGCTAATTTCCATACTTTCTGTTTGATTATTTCGTTACGATTTTAAAATGGCCAACTGGAAGCGGTATAATTGGCGGAAGTGAGTATCAGGCAAAAACGATTTCTTTTTGGAGATAAAAAAAACATAGCTAAAATAGCGAAACTGACATGATGACATCAGCTTATCTTCGGATACGGGTGAGGTTCAAACCTAACCCATTGGTTTTTCTTTCGATATATACCCGTCGTTCGGGTGAATTCTCTAATACTCAAGTTATGCAAGTGGTAGGTAGTGAATTCCAGTAGCTACACAAAAGAATCATTAATCGTATCAACCCAGGACGGTCGTACGCGCAAGATCGTGCTGGATTTGCGCTTATATAGTTGTATCTAGGATGGGAGTTAGCGAGAGGATTCAAGTGGGTAAGGCTACAGCTGAACAGAGATAGATAGAGACTACTGTATCTGTAATCTCCTTGCCAACATGAAGCTTTCCGGTCCAGCCAGCTGAGTTCTTTCCTGCTAGATTGCATTTCATTCAGGATCATGCCTGACGACAATGTGCCTACTATTGTAGATGTGGAATCTAGCATCGGGCATTACGCATCACCTAAAAAGTCACATCATACAACTCTCCTTGCATTGGCTCAGTACTGTTTCTCGAAATCTCGATCGGAGCATTTCAAATGCAGTATCCAGAGCCCCCCTTGCCGTGCTACCAGGCTTCTGGAAATGAACGAGGAGGATCAAGGACGAATAGTGTCTTCGGAATATAACTGAACAAGTCAGCCATACGCAAGTTTATTTATCTGGATCGATTCCCTGTGGATCAATCAGGACTCTATCGGGAGTAGAGCAGACCAGCCATGGCCATGAGATATGTCTGCCGTGATTCGATCATGAATATTGTATTGGCAGCAGCAGCAGCAGAGAATGCAGATTCGACTTTCACTGCTATATATCCGTCGAACGACGATTTCTCCACTTATCATCGAAATATGATGGGAAGGCCAGGAACCAAGAAAGTTCTGTGTGAGTAACGCAAATGGCTATAGAGATGAAGTTGCATCTTTCCCACTTCGAAGACGTGCTTGGGTTGTCCAGGAAGTCTTGTTGGCGCCACGCACTCTATATCTCACAAAAACCAACTCTGGTGGAAATGCTGCGATACTGGACTCTTGTATACAACGATGAGGTTGCGGACTTTGGTTGATCCTACTTTCAAAAGATGAGAATATGGAAACTGAGCAACTCTTGCTCGACTAACAACAGACCAATAAACATGAGGTAAAAATTAGTGTATAAGCCTTATGATATGATGACCAGCGTTTATAGAGGGCGAGCGGAGCGTGAAAGATATTTATTCCTACGGAGTAGATACCTTGAGCTAGCAACGTGCTCATAGGTACATCAAGAAGCTGCTCCAGTCATGACTCAGGCTGCAAATACACATCTATGAGTCGTTTCCTGATATTCGTGGAATTGTTTATTAAGACGCATGTACATATCTTCATGTTATATTGATGTCTGCTCTGCACTTGGAATGACTTAAAGAAGGCAAAAGACTGAATGCCTATATGTCACGTGATACCGCGCTTTCGACTCAATGCCATCCGCGCTCTCGCGTCGAAGTCATCGACGTCAACATCGGCGCAACAGACCACCTCAATGATTTCTGCGGCATGGCTAGTCTAGCTACCATCATAACGGACCCTTCCAATACCAACGACAGCGACACAGACTATGGATCCGATTTCTCACCAGAAGAAGAACAGATTGTCGAGCGCCTACTAACAGGCACACACCTCGAGGACGACAACCCGATAATTAATCAAATCGAGCATCATGACCCACGGCAGACTCTCCGGTTGCCTCGCTTTTTTGGTAAAGGGGAGAGGTCCCCTTTGTTTCAGGCGGCCAGGGCTGCCGAGAGGATTGCAGAGGAGATCGCTGAATCAGTGCAGAGTGGCGAGCACGCGGACTGTAAGTCAAGTCTTGTTGCAACGCGATAATTCTGACTGATATGTAGCGCTTAGTTGGCAATCCAATGAACAATGCGCCCGAGCAAGGAGTCAGTACCGCCCCGCCAACGCAGGGTTTCTTAGATTCGGTCTGTAATGGAGAAACCGAGGATTCGCGGTCGCCCCTGGAGCGCTTTCGTACGCCGCCGAACAAGGCATTTTCAGTTTCCGACTTGGTATCACCGGCATGGTGCGAACTACAATATTGGTATACGTTGACCAAACATGGGAGAAAGAAGCGTACACCTGCTATGAAGGAGGGGACTCGAATTCATAAGGTGCTGGAAGAGCAGGTGTACACAACTGTGCGGATAGAGGTTCAATCGAGAGAGGACGCTTGGGGCCTGCGGATATGGAACGTAATACAAGGTCTACGAACTTTGCGAGAGACTGGACAGACCAGAGAATTAGAAGTGTGGGGAACAGTAGACGGGATGGTTGTCAATGGAGTCATTGACGAATTATCCTACACCTGTCCGAATATCAGTATCGAAAATCAGCTCGAGAACGAAATGGCGCAGAAGTCTCAAGCAGAATTGGCATCTGACCAGACTACAATTGTGGACTTTTTCAAATCTTCAGGAGCACAAACTTTGAAGGAAGCGACGAAAGCACCAAAACCCATGCGACGATCGCAAACAAACAAAGTCTACATATGCGATGTAAAGACTCGGGGGACTCGAAATGTGCCCTCATCGACTGCTTTCGCACCCACAAGAATACAACTCATGTTGTATCATCGACTACTTTCCACTTTGGCCACTAATATGGTTGATTTCTCGTTACTTGCGGCGCGATATAATCTAGATACGAGCAAAGTTTTCTCGGATGAATTCATCGCCCAGGTAGGCAGTTTGAACGAGGAGGTATTCCATGATGTTCAGACAAACACCGACAGCCAAGAGTCAAGTCCAAGTTTGAGTCAGGACTCCATGTCTGTGCTTCTGGCCCACAACACGCTCGATCTCTTGTGGTCTTTGATGATCTTTGAATTTCAGCTCACTCTCCCAGATGGCGTGGGATCTCTCGGCCGTGTTCTCAAAGCAGAATACAGATCTAGAGACGATGGAAAGATAGTGGGAGTCAAGACAGTGGCTATGGATGATCACGCTTTGACAACGTTCATTGACCACGAGATGGAGTGGTGGAAAGGTCAGAGGCAGGCCGAGGGAGTGGTTGTTCAAGAAGCTTTCAAATGCAAGAGTTGTGACTTCGCTGACGAGTGCCAATGGAGATTACAAAAGGTTGAGGAGGCTACAGAAAAATCAAGGCTGTCCAGAAGGAAGTTTGCCATCGCATAGTTGCATGGACATGGGAGAAAGACATTGGGCATCTGGATTGGAGTATGGCGTTGATGGACTGGAAGTTATATTAGGTGCTATGCATGAAAAATGGTTATCAGGTATCTACAACACGGTGAACATATATATATACAATCTTCAATCACTGTTTTCTCTACAATTTCTTCTACTTGCCCGTCCCCTTTTCTGGTCCTCCTTTCCTATTGGTTCGAATTACCCTTCTTACTCGTCTGCGGTCTTACCATTGTAAGAATGAATCTAAAACGGAAAGTCAGCCTCATAATTCGATCACGAGCAATATCACAACGAGAAGAACTTACAGTCTGATCCGAACACCCGGTCGGGGTCATGTATCCATAATTGCCCAAGTTCACCCACAAAGACTGCCCCTCACAAACCAACCACGCACTGGTGTTAGGTCTCGTCAGTCCTGGCACACTCCACTGCAACGCATCTCCACTCCACGCAAACGTTCCATATGTGCCCTTCTCCGCCTTGAACTCGACCGCCAACTTGGTGGTTGAAGTGCTTGCAACGACATGAGCGTAAAGGAAGCTGCCTCCGGAGAGAAGCTCGACGAGTTGTCCATCGACAACTTGGAATTGACCTGCGCTGAGGTGAGAATCTAGGACAGCGGAGCCAGCATCAAAAGCAGGCGAAGTTTGCAGGTATTTGTGGAAGTTGGGAGCAGCGACCGCGCGGACGAAGAAGTACCCTGATACGAGGGTGCTGCCGGGCCCGGCGCCAGCGGTACCATTTACTTTGAGAAAAGAGCCAGTGGCGGCTGCTACGGGGGGAGAGCTAGTTGAGGTCGTGGTCTTGGCCTTACAAGCTTTCTTGGTGGTTTTCAAGGTGGTGGGAGTGGGAGTGCTTGATGATGTCGTGGTCTTGGCCTTGCAAGCTTTCTTGGTGATTGGTAAAGTGGGAGCACTGGACGAGGTCGTAGTGGTAGTCGTGGTCGTGGTCTTTGCCTTGCATGCTTTCTTGGTGGTTGATAAGGTGGTAGACGAGGTGGTACTAGTTGAGGTGGTGGTTTTGGCCTTGCATGCTTTTTTGCTGGTGGCAGGTGTGGTGTTGTTCCCTGGAATGGATGTTGTTGCCGCGCCTGGGGAAGAGCTGGTGGTGATGGCACCTGTGCCGGGCACACATTGTGAGTAGTACGGGCTGAGAGGTTGGTTACAGGTAGCTCAACAGAGGACGGTGGATTCTCTTACTTGAAATTGGTACAGACATATCCACTAACGCAAGTAGTTGCTCCTGTCCAGCCTATTCCGCCACCTAGTGTCAAGTCAGTATGACTTCTTAGAATTGCACACAGTCTCAAATCCAGACATGACCAGAACCCGGTGATAACTTACATCGATCCCAAGCAGCATTTTGCGCGCTCGCAGCCGCCACGACCGAAAGTCCGATAAGTATTGACTTCATGTTTTACGATGTCTCTGACACTTCCGCTATGCTTAACAAAAGAATGGACGAACTTGAAGTTCTTGAGTAAAAACAGTTCATAAAAGAAATCAAATCAACGCTGATTAAGCTTTTTCAATCACCACGGCGAGGCTTCTCTTTAAATGGATACTTCGTATCCCGTACCCACAAGGGCAATTTCATCACTTATAACGTTCCGATAGTACCATGGCGACAGAAACATATTCTTCCATATTGAAGGTTCACGCTAAATGATCCGTGTGATTTCAATCTGTACCTGCTCTCCCAGTGACGGAATTATCCGTGCGCCAAAAGGCTATACCTCTAGGAAAGACTGGTGATAAGTCAATTAGAAGGCGCTTCCGATTTAACATTTGGCTGGCCATGCCCATTGCTTCTTCTAAATATATTGCTCTTTTGTTGTAGAATTCCGGTCAAGGGAAAGTACTGTAGAAAATTGTTGAAAGGAAGAGCGTGCGTGACTTTCGAATGTTCTCGCCGTTCTGTCGTGCGAGTAATTGCGTATACAGGGAGCTGCTCACTTGGTAGCCTAGTCGTCAACTTGGTAAGCGAGTTGGGTGTAATGGAAATGAAACGGCTTAATTCTAACCTGAGTGATTGTTTGGTCGAGGCAGGAGAGACAGCTGGTTGGATGGTGGAAACCTCGACAGATCTAGAGAGTTTGTGGTAAATGGGTGGTTGGAAATAGATTGTTTGTGCATGAGCGGACATGGATGGTCTTTTACGCGATTTCTGAACGATTTTCAAGGG
>JACBAH010007512.1:0-34215 GCA_014282315.1 Neospermospora avenae
GTTAAGATACGAATATTAACGATGATTATTTGGTTTACGATTAATTAATTAGATATATTTATATTATTCAAGTGCTATAATGATTTCATGCTATCTGAAATCGAGGAGGATTAAGTCCTGTGTTAATTTCATGACCTTTTTTCTTCTCTTTAACAGCTTTCTTCGAGGGTACTGTAATCCAAGTAACATCCGATATAGCCAAAGAAGGTCTAGTATACTTTCGCAACTTCGAGGTAATAGAAGAATAAATATGGTGAATAAGTTCTGCGATTACTCAGGTCAATGATAGTAAAGTCCTGGGACGATTTTGTAACTTCTCATTACCCATGAGTGATGTTGATCATCTCTTCGAGGCTGACCCCGTCCTCGCCAGGTGAAGCAGGGGTCAAGTCCCTGCTGATTTTCCGACATGTGAAAATTAATCCCATCAAGGTGCCAGAATAGTTCTGCAATATTTAGTATCGATAATATTGAAGTCTCAGAACAGGGTATAGTTATTCGTAATCGATTACAAATAATCGACACCACGAACAAGATTCGCTAAGGCGAATTATAATTCAGTAGTGCGAACATAATTATCTAGAGACAGCATTTCGAAAATGAAGGTTAATATCGACCTGAATCAAGATAAGATGATATGAAATACAACTACCTACTACTTATCAATAGATAGAATTTACACAAGACTCTCTAGCCTTAATTGAACAGGGGAAAGTAGCCTTTTCGCCTTAATGTAAGGGGTGTACTTAATTCTTACACCCTACCAAAAACTTAAGATAGCTAGACTAGCTCTTAAACGAAATTCTAAAGTTATTTTTAGTAGGGCGAAATTTGGAATAACATTTGAATCGATTTATAATCACCAGGGCGAATTATAAATCATTAGTAAGGTTTAAACTTCAGAGGTCTATAATCATAATGAATTCGTAATTATGCTAATTAGACGATTCATGATTCGAATTGGCTATACCCTGTCCCGGTCCCTGTTCTGGAACAGAATGATTTCGTGGCTTCAGATCATCGCTGGAATTTACTATTCGTGGGGAAGCAGGTTCAAATCCGGTAAAGCAGCAATAAAATCCTAGTATGTTTTCTTTGACTTTCGAAGGAACATACCAGTAAGGTTCCAGAATAGTTTTATAACATGTGAAACTGGCAATAGTAAAGTCTCGAAATAAACCCTATGACTTTAGATTGTAGATTTATCATATTTACTTCAGGCTGACATAATTCGTGTACAGTGAAGAATGAAGCCCTGTAACGTTGCCACCAATGTGAAGATTAATACTATTGAAGTATTATTATCGTATTATGATATTAAGTATTACATACAATAACGTCCTAGAACTATTCCGTAGCTTCAAACAATAATACTAATAAAGTGGCGGAGTGGTTTTGTGACATTGGATATCGATACATGACAGTCTTGGAACGATTTCATGTCATTAGATTTTCACTTTAGTATAGTCATGAAGAGTGTCTGTGACTTTGAAATTGCTTGACGCTATACTCCTGCTCTGATCGCTAAAATGAAGGGACGCTACTAATCAGATCGATCCTACCTTGATGATGTCCTGAAAATTCCAGAGGTCATTTAAGCTATGAGTACAGGTCCTTTCCATCCGGCCTGTTGTCTATACTGTTCGACCTCATGTTCAGTCCTTGCACGCTTAGGCCACTCCGGTGCAACGTACTCGCATGGCCCACACCGCACAGCCTGCCACGGAGCCTTGAATTTCTTGCCTCCTCCCTCTCTTGGTGCTGACCAGTTCCACATATCCCCAGGCTTCTGAGTGTAGCCTCTACGGATCAAATTCCTGTTCCTCCGGGCAATCACGTTCTGCTCACCGACATCTAACCAACATCCCTCGCATGTCCACGGATCACACCACGCGAAGACTTCCCCACGATCAGGACAGTGCTTACAGTAATCGCCAATGGACTTCTCGTCTGTGCGGTGGTATCCAGGATGGAGCGGAGGACGTGGGCAGGCTCCCCAAATGTTGTATCGAAGGCTGGTCTTACAATTGGAGCACTAGAGTGTGGTCAGTCAAGATTGCTCTGTAAGATCTGAATGTCACAAAAATCTTGAGACATAACTATGAGGTCAGTCAAAATTCAACGCTCCGTGATATTGGAATGTCACAAGAAAGTTTTGAGACATTTCTACTTACGATCTCATGGGTATGTGATGGTGGAACCGGGGCGTCTGGATCGTCTGGACTGAGTTTCTTGAACGGGTTATGACGGCGGACTGCGAGTTTGATCTTCTTGCCAATCGTCTTTAGAGGGGATTCTGAACGTGGGCGGACCGTCAGGTTCTCGGGGCGAGACATGTCGAGATTCGTGCTTTGTGTAGCTAGATTGTGCTTTTGTGGTCCTTTCAATGAATGTATGCAAGATGATAGAGCAATGAGTGTGTATGATTGGGAACGAATATCGATGATACGAATGCTGATGATGATTACTTGTTCAAGGAGCAGTGAGGGAAGGCATGATGTAAGAGCATGCCTGCTGGTATCGCTCTTTCCCTGTCTAGGATGAAGACTTTCGTAAAAACTGGAGGGTGCTTTCCTTTATGCACGAAGGTATCGTGACTCAAGAGCTTGCGATTTGGCAGGAACGCGACATCTGCAACTGCAATAAGAAGGGAGGACCTCGCCCTATGAATTACGTAGGTTCCTCCCTGATAAAGCAGAGCTGTTGTCCAAAATCAGAGCAAGGTCATGAAGTGTTCATCTGATATTGCGACTCTCACGTATTACGTTGGTGAACATCCTGCAATCTTTTCCTTTCTTCCGTAAAATTCGATGATACATTGAACAGAGTGATACATCGTTGATGATTTTACCTAAGTAGATAGACAAATCATCAGTCTGCCAAGGACGATTGGTCCCAGACTTCTCACTTAATTGTTGACGTGCCACTCGCTTGAGTATCAAGTCCAAAGTGCTCAAAGAATGAAGTCGGAATCTAAAAGTATAATAATAGCTAGGAGAAGCCTTTCCATCGCACGTGTACGTACGTAATAGCGACTAGTGATATGATTAGTCACACACTGCCAATTATCGAGGCAGGTCCAGTTCATGACCGGTGACGCATGTTCATACCCAATTCCAGGTAGAATATCTTCCCTTAATCTCAGGTGGTAATGTTTTTGATTTCTTTTTTTTGGGGGGGGGGTTTCAGTGTCTTGGGTTTCTTTTGTGACTGTAAGGTTGCACTTCACAGAAGTATCTGGATGCTTTTGCGGCTTTGGTAAATACATATTTGTGCTGCGGCGCAGCTATCCTCGTCGGCGAAGACGCCCAGCCTCGTAAACCATATGTACGGTTCGCTGAGCTGATCTTATCGGATGTAACCATCCGATGTTGATTGCTGAGTCTTCATGGATGCCTTATCATACAGATTAGGTGACACAAATACCTGCTCAGATATGTATGTGCCACTAGGATTTGTGGTCTCGAAAGAAAGACCAACGAGCCAAGGGATAGTTTGCATGCATGGAAGGTAGATCATGGAGAAACCACAATCATGGTTTGGATAAGGAAGACTCTTGAGTCAGGGGTTTATAATCCAAGAAAAACAAAGACAGGTGCCGCTTGGTAGTACCTTGTTAAAGTCCCCCTTTAGTCCCAAATTCAAACATAAGTGACCTCGAAATGAACGCAAATATCAAAGTGGCTTTAAAGACAGGCTATAGCGAGTACCTTCATCCGCACTGCTTTCGATGCATTACCGAATCAGCAATTGAAGGTTCAATTTGCTGTTCGCCCAGAGCCTATCGCCGAGAATGCCAATCGACGCATGCCTTGGTTTAGTTCGGATCCCAGTTTAATTGATAATGAATAAACAAGCCATGAAGGTACTGCAGGTGACCGAGTTGCAACGAAGGGTTTCAATATGACTAAACAAGGAATTATAATTTTCCTTTGACATGAATAAGGAATAGAAGAAGACTTCAGGGCCTTGCCAACAAAAACAAAAGAAATAAATGGGTTAACGTGCCACAATCTTACAGGTCGCTGATAAAACGCCAATAAACTCTGCCTGAAACTTTCCTGGTTCTAGTCTTAGTAGGACTATAGGACATGGAGAATTCCTTAGCTCGTCTACATTCATTAAAATGCTTTTGTCCCAAGATCTTCGCATCTCAGTTTCCCTTGAGTTTCTCGGCATATAGTTTAGGGCGACGCGGTGCTCGGAGTCCGAATGCCCCAGCATTCAAGGTTCTTCCTTAGGTACCACGCACAGCAAGGCGCAGGCTCTATTTCCCCGCACAGCAAGGCGCAGGCTCTATTTCCCCCGACATCATCTGATGCATATGCGACGTGCACAAGTCTGCTGCTAATCTGGGCAATGTCGTTCCGTCCGTCTATGTCTTGATGGCTGCCGTAATCATTCCTTTTAGGAAACTTTCGCATGTGTACCTTCGTGATCGCCAATCGTAGCCGAATGCGAGGGCTGCTCAGAAATTAGATTCTGGTTGGCTGCCATCAAGGCTTCGATCAAAAGGATTTCCTTGGTGCGCCATGCCAACGGCAGGATGTCTCTCGCCGTGTCCGATCCCTTCGTATTGGTCGCTTCGTTGCTATCATCAAGAAGGAGGCTGAGCTGCCCAGCGTCTTCTGCATCCAGTGTAGCAATTCGCAGTGACGCGTACATCCTTGGCTGTCATCCAACATCGCGGAAATATGGCAGAAATTCTATGTTCCTTAGAGGACCTTATATATCTCAAGTTGGCCCGGAAAGCTCGGAGGTGGTTACAGGCCACTGCTCCCTGTGTTCCGGAGATCCCCCACCAAGTGACAGTATACTGCCCGGCACTTGCGATGCTGAAACTGGCGGGTACCTGGCTCTAAATGTTAAAAGTGACCTGGAGACTGTGAGGGCTGTCAGACAATATATCGAGACCATGGTTGTGGGTTGACAAGGCATCACGAGCTGCGGGGGAGACCACTGCCCTGAAAGCTAGCGTGGAGGCCCCTGAAACCTCTCGCTTATTGTTTAACATTACTGCGAAGTTGTAATAAACCTTCGTGCTCAGCGTCAACAGTCACTAAAAGATGCGTATCTTAAGCACAATCAGAACGACTGAGAAGATGCAATTATGTTAAGCTAAATATTCCCGACCTTCAGCCGTGGGTGAGAGAGCTGGTTTATGTATGTAAACAAGCCTGTACAATAACGCAGTCCAGCGAAATGTCACAGAACTAGTCCTGATACCGAGAAACTCGATTCTTGGGGTATCACCATGTACACTTTGCTCAATCTTCATGCGGACCTGACGTTCGGCTCTGAGTATGAGAACTGCAATGATATTTCTGCACATGATGAACAGGCCCTCTTAGCAGATATCACTAATTCACGGCAGGAGACCTGTAACATGCTGATTCCATCGAGGTAGCACTGCCTAGATAGGGACTTGAAGATGATCACATCTAACAGAACTCCAGGCATATTCATGCTGCAGCAAGCCAGTATGAAAGGAAATAATGCACATGGCTTACTAAAATGCCCGCCTCGCGATGTGATGGCTGAAATCCCCGTACGCGTGTAGGGCATGTGGCGACTCGTCTGTGCACCCATTTCATAAGAAAGCAACAGCATGATTCGAGGAATAAGTATCTACTGTAAAGAAGTTTCGAAGATTGACAGTATTTATTAAATGAAAGTTTCATCATGGATCATTTAATTTGAAGGAGTGAAATATCCTTCAACGATTATAATTATACCAGCGCGGAATTACGCGTCTAAAACATGATGCGACGCCAATAACACAGTCATCGGCTCGGAAACTATCTTACAGTACTTCTCATCCAAAAGGCTATGGGCGCCGCAGGCTTGCCGTGTCAGCACAGTCTGTGCCGCCAACTCGCACTCACAGCCAACACTATGCAAGTCCCAAATGCTGACCGCGGCGTGTGAACGTAAGTTCGTTGTCAGGATCTCTGCCTTGATTGGGATCCGCCGCATCTCTCACAAATCACCATGTAAGCCTCAAATGATTCCATATCAATTATCCCTTTGTGAAATGTTCTTATTAATGCAATACGGCGGCCCGATATGTCCTAAACAGAACCCTATCGTACTCGTACCTGAGCCATCCCAGAACTGCCCTTTAGAGAATACGTTGAGCTTGGCGTACATGCGTAGCTCGTGATTCCGTAAATATTTCCGCCGCGTCGGGCTCTGTTTGTATTCGGGCTCGGTTCGACAAGGTTATCCGAGCGGCGTTCTTACATTTTCTTCCGTACTTCGTACCTGCCCTTCACATCCACAGCCCCATCAGCAGATCAACCATGCTTGCTGCGATGTCAAATACGCACTCTCGGATAATTAAAACAGGTAGCGGATAGCGCACTATCAAGAGCCATGGATGGGAGAACTTTAGCTCCGCGAGATTAAGGAGGAGTATCCCAGAAAATCTCCTCCTATGCAAGATTCGGCCGGAAGCGGATGTCAACTCGTACATGGGGCATAGTACTCCTGAATTATGGACGAACGTGCTCGTCAATCGTAGACATTAATTTGAACCAGAGTTTGGATCTGGAAGCCCAATTTAGCTGTAGGAAGTACACGGGTATAGCTCCAATGTCTTTGGATAAACGGCATTCGGTGTTCTGATGACGACTGTGAGTTGTGTTCGATCCTTCATCTCTGAAACCCTGTCAGACTCGTTTGGCATGGCTAAGGTAGGTCGCATCGGTAATGCTCTGCCGAACCGAGTTGCTGTCAATTGGTTAGCATCTTATAGAACTTGGTGATTGTGTAATCACGAATGTTGAAGAAGAGCAGCCACCGCGGCATACGGGGAAGCAGCCAGCGATTGGAAGCTGCGTGTGGATTACCTACACTGCATGCTAAACATACTTGGCATTAGTGGGGTTGCGTCTGTATTGTGTAGGTGAAGTCCGTACATGTGATCATGAAATTGGTTGGCTACGGGTTTCTCCAGCTCCGATTTAGCTTTATCCTGCATCGAGACAATGAGCAAAATACCAATGTGATTTGAATTCTTAGTTGGTAAAGCCTGTGAGTTTCGAGTGTACCGATTAGAGCAACTGGTCTGGTGTAATAAGGTATATTTTGAGTAGCAAACTCTGAATTAACTTTCCTTCCTGCCCCGAGAGGTATTCCATGCGCCTTAACCTTGACACCTCAACACCTGGCCAACACAGAACAACATAGAAAGCCCGCCTGTGAGGGTATCCCACCGAGCATTTACGTACAAAGACAGAATCGTTAACAGGAAACTCGTTAAAATACCAATGCGTCGCAGAACCGACTTCTGAAAGTTCGGACGTCTTTTTAGTAGCCTCAGGCTGTTGCCACCCAACGCCTTATATAGCGCCAAGTCCATTTAGGGGAAATATTGATTGTTGAGCAGATCAGGACTGATTGTATCTCCCGTGAAGTCCATCCCGTTGCTCATCTGAGAATCTGCGGTGGTGTTGAATCCGCCTAGTCCTGCAAAGGGTGACGGTTTTGACCCCTGGGTGTGCTGCTGGGTGTGCTGCTGGAACAATTGCGCTGTAATCGCCAGTGGATGCTCCCGTCCAAAATAGTTATCTTGTGCTATCCAATCATTGTAAGGAGAATAGTTATCGAATTGGTTCATCTGAAAATTGGAATATACGGGCGACGACGCCGCGGAATTGGCATCGTGACTGACTCGAGGCATGTATGTGTGTTCATCATTAAAAGCTGGTACTTGCGGACGACTGTAAGGAGACCGGGAGACGATGTTTGCAGCTGCTTGCTGGTGCATGTATCCTTTGTAAGTCTTCAACATATCCGACCGGTAGCTATCGTCGCTATTCGCTCGCTCATTTCTTTGAAAGTCGGAAAAGGTTGAAGCTGAATCGTGCGATTGTTTGCGACCACCGTTGTCTTCCACTTTGATCTCCGGCTCGGAAGATTGTAACTGTTCTCTCAAAGCTGCGAGGCCAGCCTCTCCTTCTGGGATGGTGTAGGTCATGTCTGGCGAAGCTCGAATGCATCCCAGCATGGTGACAATATCATGAATTACCGGTTGGCCCCTGACATTCGTTTCCGGTTCCCCAAGAGTCCAGGGCTGATTGTTCCTGACCATTGTGTAGAGCTTCTGTACTGTGGCAGCCAAAGCATTATGGGTGTTCTCTAAAACTTCTGCGTACCTGGCAGTAATAGATTAGCGTGAAGGCTCTCGCTACGCAACTCGACACTTACCCTTGAGGTATCTGCTTATATTCAGTTTTCTTCCTGGTCCCAGCCGTACATAGTAATCCGTCGTCTTTGCACCTTTTACAAGGTGATTCTCCATCGCACTGTGGTATAAGTCAGCAGATGCTGTTTAGTGAAGATCTTTCTATATCGTACCTTGGTCTTCTTCAGCCGACACCTTTCACATGCTTTCCACACCCTCTTGTGCCTTCCATCTGAGACTGGAGAATATTCATGTGAAGGTGGCGCCCTCTTCGAACCTCTGTTGATAGTTTTGGCTTTTGACATCCTGCTTGATTGTGGTTCTCTCACTACTAATGGCGGGGAAGGTGGATAAGGAGGAATCATATTGAAGGATTGAAAAAGTGTGGTGGGGTGGGAGGCTGAAGTATATGAAGCTCAAGTGAGTATCCGAGCTCAATAATAAATGGTAAGGAACTGCTGATTATGTGATGGGCTGAATCAGAGGGTCCTCCAAGCGTACTCGGTTTGGTAATTGTAAGGGCCGAGAGAGCTCTTTTAAGACCCGCATGAGAATGTGCTGAATATTACAGCTACAGGCAGATACGAAAGCGGGAGCAATCTCAGAACAAGCTTGTGAATGATGATGACTGGACTCTCCGGGTTGGGGTGAGGTAAGAGCAATGGATCAGAAGTAGATGGTAAGCGCGATGGACAAACACGAAAATGGAACTGCCAGCTGAGCAATTGTGAAAGCGCAGATGGGCCTACCTTTGTATACTGGGAGATTCAATTAAGCGGGTCCTTTCTTCATGGGCCCTGCCTCTAAATAAAGTACCTAACTATGGTTGTTAAGCCCTTACCTATGAGGCTATGATGCTCTGATGAACTTTCCTCTAGTTCTCTGGGCTCAAGCTGGGCAAGCTTCATCGGAGAACGGATCCTAAAGAGTTGCGCAATCACTAACTACGGCGGACTTGTCAGGCTTTTCGGCCAGATTTTCTCAAGTTATGAAAACCATCGGTACTAGCTGGACGCCGAGAAACTATGCATGGGGGCTTAGTGGAGGGGAGTTAAGCCTTGGGGACCACGCGGTTCTGCGACTAGGACCTGAGCACAAGGATCACACTATGACGTTGTACCATGTCAATTTGCGATGTCTCGCAGAAGATGCTTCGACCCAAAAAGAAAGATTGAAGGTATACTTACTTGCTATACTATTCTCGCCAGTGTACGGCTACGGCGACAGTCGAGAGATGAAATAGCCCTGTATCGTGTTGTGTTGTACAGTTTATCATAGCAATATTTAGTGATTTGCGGACGCTGGCGTCAGGACTCTCCCCAAGTTGAAGCTAGTAAACCTTCTATTGCGAATCTGGCCTTACAATTTCGCGCAAAAGACAGCGGGGTTAGTCACAGCAAACAGGAGTCCCACTTCAGCAAGTGACCTAAGTAACAATTGTTTAATAGGACTTGTGATTAAGCGTTTCGGCATTATAGCGTAGTATTTGATGCTGATAATAGGTTGATAGCAGATAATACTAACCCCCCCCCTAAACATTTCCTAGCGTGGCAAGGGGATTGCTAGGATCTTTTGTATGTAAATTGAACCATGCCAACCTTAACACGCTAGGAAATGTTTAGGGGGGGCGGGGGATAGTACTGTATGAGGAGCAAGTGGTTGTTGATTACCTTAGAAAGGAAGCTCTGACTCTGACTAAATACACCTGCGCTAGTCTCCTTTGCACCTAACCTCTATAGCCAGAACATTGAGGTTGTCTAGAAGACATTTACTTGAGCTAAGTTCCCTAACATCTATTCTTCCTTGAGCTATCATCGTTTCCTGAGGGTTCAAGGATCCCACTAATGTTTAGGGCGGGCTCCAAGACAAGCTAAATAAGTATGCGTTGTCGCTGCCGATATCAACTTGAATCCGCTATAGTCAGGCATGCCTCAGGTGTCTGATACAAACAGTTGGATTATTGTGAACTGTCATTACGAGATCGCAATGGTCCAGCCAATGATATCTGAATCGCAAACATGTAAGCACGGTGTACGGCTTACTGTTGGTCGGGTCGGAGTTTGCATCAATCAAGCGCGGGACTGCTCATGAAGGATAACAGCAATTTTCCACATCGGATTGATCACAACCATAGGACTCACAGACGACTCTCATCAGCTTACGTCGCCAGCTCTGTGTCACATCATCTGAACAATTACTTTTTCTGTTGCGATTTTAAGGAAAAAGTTATCTGCAAGTACCTCCTTGCTGATCGGTAATCGTAAGAAATAGTCCAGGGCTGAATATCCACAATCAGATTCGGTACACGGCACACTAAAGTTCCCTTCACGCAGCAGGATTTGATGGAAAACACGTTTTGCGACAAGCAGGAGTATCAAAAAGCCGAGTCCGAGATTCGTACCTGGTGGAGTGAACGAGGCCTTTCCTGCATCGCGGCTGTCACAACTATCATCGAGGGAGTGGATACTGGACTCTCAAGATACCAATCTTCACAATCCCACAAGTAGGGGATGCTTGCCCTGGTAGGTGGACGCAACATCCTAAAGATGTTTGTGTCCGAAGAAGTCACCAACGGAAAACATATTCTGAGTGCCGTTTACATGTTATGTTCAAGTCTGGACTTTGGTAGGTCCATAATTGCTTTCTAATCTTCAATCTCACACCCAGGCCCACACATCAAAACGAAGTTTCTGTGGGTCGATGAAGTAGGTGGCGCTTCAACTGCATGCATAGTACTATCGCCTGCGCTTAATGAGGATCTTTCTTTCAGTATTCTCCGAATTGGTCCTGCACATTTGGAATTTTCACATAACTTGCGGCAGGCTGATGATTCGGGTTGTTACAAGCTTTCACGATCGTTCTGGAAGTCCTAGCTTAGAATCTCCGGCAAGTGATGGTTGTGCCCAAAGCTTTCTACCAGGGGGGGAACAGAAGCTCTTGGGCGCGGATGACAAAAGATCCCGTTCCCGCTCTGCACCCATCAGATACAAAGTACGGCACGCCGTAGCGCAGCGCATCTTGATCAAGACTCCAGGACCGTTTGTCAGATTTGCCAAAATAACAATATTGGGGATCCAACGAATCCTCGTGTCAATCAGAATGGAATGCCATCTATCAAGCTTCTTCTGATCAATACACACAGGCCCGCCGGACAAGATTTGTAACCCCGATCTTCATGGGCATCCCATGGACAGAACATGTCAGCTTCGGCTTCGGACTTTGGAACTTCGAGCACAAGACAATTCAATCCTATCAAAAATGCACAAGACCACCGGGAACTCCCGCCACGCCTGATACTGTGAACAAATGCCGCAGATGTTCTGTTGAAATGCATTCCAAACATCAGCAGCTGGACCTTGTCCGAAACTTGAGAATACCGAATTTGGTCTTCATCCAGGGAAGAATCGCCTGTATCTCCGACAGAGGTTCGGCATCGGGAGCCTTTTGAGACCGAGTCAAGATGGCCGCATCGCGAAAGTCAATTGAGCATCATGGGATTCGTGGCTGGCCCACCAATAAGCGCTGAAGACGCTATCCCGGTTGGGTCTTGTGGCTTCGGCGCGGAGCAGGTTCATTTGATGGAAGCACAGATTACACAAAATTTCGGAAGGTGTTAGCAAAAAAGGTACTTCTTGGCACGCTATTCGGACCTGGAAAATAACGAAGTAGCAGCTCATCCCCGACCTTCTAGACATTTCAATTTTCAAGAACGAAAGATGTCAGGTGACTCTACATGACAAGTCAGGTTTCAGGTATATCGGAACTCCCTTCTGGCGATTGCCAAATTGATGACTGGTAGTAATTGCGACGGAATGTTTTCTAGGGTAGTTGGGTGATATGTCCGTCAATCATTGAATTTTGCCAGCACCAGTGTTATTTCTCGCTAAATGTGGGCGGGTGTGAAAATTTGTCGTATATTTCACGTCTTGTGGTCCGATACAGGAGGAGCACGCAGGAATTGCACGTACGTGTGCGAGATATCAGCATCCACTACATCGTCATCTCTTCAGAAGCATCTTCTTTGCACATTTGTAGCTGTTTCTTAAGCTCGAGAATTCGTTTATCGTGATCAGCGCTAGGAGTCACCAATACACTCTGGGCTTCGTCGGACTTGGGCTCTATCTCCATGTGGTTATGTTCTCTTATCCAGAGCTTACATTAGTCCATGGCTAGTCTGGGCTCGATTTATATCCGCTACCTTTTAGTATCATTCTCTGGTTACCCGTTAGCACTTTCCTTTATCACATTTGCCTCTAGCGAACGCCACCCGCTTTGTCTCGATTGTAATGCTGCGATCGGTTTAGTTGTCTTGTCATGACCGGAGGATATCTCCTGTCATCGGATACCGGCAATAATTGTAGCACCTACTGTGCGTGCGTTGTATGTTCGAAATTCTCACCGTAGTGTCCACATTTTTGTTCTTACGATACACTGACATCTTTATAGTATGTCATTTGTCACGGGACTGTTGTTGGTGTTAGTTTTTCCAAAAGCAGCAGTATTGAAAGCATTTGCGCAGAATGCTCATGCTGCCGTCCTCCCAAGCAAAGTATCATTTTAAGCATCCATTGGATACCGGTGATAGGGATTGGCATGTTATATCGTATCTCTCTGTTTCTGTTCCCAAGCTTTGTGTATTTACTTCTGTCTCATTTTGGAATTGATCTTCGGGCATATATTCGGCTACCATACGCGCAAGGCCTCGCTAGAGACGCACTACACCTCTCAAGTCCGTCAACCATGCCATATTTGCAGCACCTTACACATCGTTGAAAGGCCACCTACATCTTCTGGCAATCTGTTACGTTTCCAGTGCGGTGGACACGCACCGATTTCCAACTATCTTATCGGCTCAGCAAAAGTCGCAATTAACTAGTCACATAATTATCTCCTGTACTTGGCATTACTTTACCCCAGGGACTAATACGCCCCCTAACTTACGAGCAGACTAAATACACCTTCTCGCCACAGCAATTCCACAATTTGTCGAACATCCACATCGAAGGCATGGATCCTGTACACCATAATAGTCAACTTACCCCGCATATTGGTTTACTTTTTTGTCTGGTCTCCAGATTTCATCCATCAAGGTGTGATTCTACATTTTACATCTTCACTCCATATAAACGATGGCCGGCTCTAGAGCGGTCGTCTTGTCGTTGTAGTAAAGTTGAACCGTTCCCGCGCTTGTCCCATAATCAGGTGTCAGTAGCACTAGCCAAGGTTTCTTCAATCAGAGCCAAAACCTCATCTTCAAATGAAAACAGGTGGTAAGTACCATTAGGACTAGCATGCATGCGTTCACTCCACTCCGGTAGTTTCCTCTGCAAATCATGCCTGGGACTAGCCATTATCTTGAACTTATTGCTCTCCACATGGCTCTGTACCCCGCGTTACATTTGCTTGGCTCACTACGCAGGTCTACAGTCATTGCTGAATCACAAGTGTGCAGGCTCTCCATAGGCTATCAATTGGCTTTAAGGTTCCAATAAAGCAGATATTAGATAGCCAATTAAATTTAAGGATCGTAGGATCTTCGATCTGTTTCTCTCCGAGATCGCGCAGCTCTTAGGCTTCGTCTCTGTTAATATTGTTCATTTTCTGTTTTGAGCATTACACTATTTTCTGTTTTGAGCATTACACCTAAGGCTTTCATGTACCCTGACAGGATTGTTACGCCTCTTCCTCCGCTATATGTATGTTATTACTCATGTATACAGCGTCTGTCATGCTATATGCGGTCTCGTTTACTATCTCGAATTTCACCACCTAATGATACACCGTTGTGTGCTCCACGTCTTTCCACTTTGCTTAGTTTCAATTCCACAATATCCATTGGCCAAGTTTGTTTGGGAGATCGAGATCATAGATTTTTCAGCATCATACATATCCCGATAGTAGTTGTTGAATCCCCGTCAGAACCCGAGTTGGAGAAACCCGGTTCTTCACTGCCTCTGTTCATACTAGCTCCTTTGGACGAGTCTTAAAATCTTTAAGACTCTACAAAAGGACGGCAGTTCGTTAGCCTACGAAACTAGCAAGGGGTCAGCAACTTTACTATGATTAGTAGTTCATGAGAAAGGCATTGACTGAACGTCCCTACTTGCAAAAGTCCATGTCCTGCCTATGAGCTGCCTGAAGACCTGGTCACTACTACTTACAGTAAAGTGACCTCTACCTTGCTAGTGCAATACTTGAACACCACCTTGTGAGTACCTAGCATAGATAGATTCCTAGCAACTTTTTTCGCGTGGATTCTCTTTCTTGTGGTCAAACTGACATCACAAACTTGTCCTCTTGGAGATAGCCGGGATCCTACGTATTAGTTGTACTACATATGACTCTCAGTTACTCCACTACGGTCAACCTATAGCGACAGATTACGTTTTCAATATTTCGTTTGATGCACCTTGTGAGTTTATCGTTCCACTTCAGGTTCCCAAGCTCTTTTCAGGTAACTTTTCGGCCGACGTATACACAACGTCTCATTTTCCACTCTCGATGAGATTCCTGTTTATGGCAAAGTGCCTGAAAGTTCTTCCATCTGATTATTCCTAAGGTAGAATCAAAGATTAGTCTCGTTGCGTTAGGACATAGTTCGGCCATACTACTACAGTACTGCTACAGTCATACAATTCATCGGCAATAATTACCTGATCTTTTCGATGACGATGAAATCTCACGAGACTGACGAAATTCTCCCATTGTCCACCTAGTGATCAAATTCACCAGGCCTACCAAAGAACATCTCCGGACGGAAATAAGGCGTAATATTGAACATTGAGAGGAGTAAGATATGCATGTGCTCATATGCTAGGGTCTATGATGCCTGCTGCATAGAGGCTGGTGCTGACTGTTGTCCGATGATTACATTGTCTTCTTTGGCTCAGCGTGGTCGTGATTCCGCGTTTCGGCTTTCATTCATTAGACGGCCATACGCAGGGGCTTGTTGATTGCGCTGATTTTGCTGAGACTTTGTTGACGCTGTCAGGTCATAATTCCTAGAAACAACTCTAGGCAGACGCCGAAGGGTTGTAGCTGAGTCAAGTTCGATCTTCGAGGCTTTCTCGTGGGGCATATTTAGGTTGACATGCATTACTTCTGTCACTTCTATCGCCTCACGATGTCGTTTTGCTTTGCTTGCACACCAAGCTTAATCCGATGCTGTAGCCCTGCCGTGTTACTAGGTCCTCTTTCTTGTCAATCTGCTGTGTACGTCCAGTCGGAACCCAATCTCATGAGCTAGAACAGTTTCTTTCATTTAAGGTAAATTTCCAACCGTAAGAATTATTGTATAGCAAGGATCGAATACAATTGCACGGTCAGAGGTCTAAAACTTGATCCAATGCCTCTTTTACACCATCAGAGCTTAGATCTGCTATGTTGGATAAGTTTTGTCAGATGTCGAGGCCAGATATTCACTTTCTGTACGAGACGGACAGCATGGTTGACTTGCATTGCGAACATGTCATGGGATGTGGCTGTTTATGGCTTCGGACGGAGCTGAGTAAATCGGTCAGTGGCAACGAATGAGTAAGCGACAGCGAGCCAGGTGAGAGTGAATTTATGTCAAGCTTACCAGCAAGTTCTCACACTCTAGGGCATGACGAAAAAAAACTATCCCAAAGCCTATAAGTCGACGATTGGAAAGCTATTTTGGATGATTTACTCTTTCTCTCGTCTGTTGGTCGAATTGAGCGAGTGGAATGTTGAATGAATTCCGCGGTTCACTTCGTCAAGCTGTGGCGATCGAAGAATAATAGTCTTTCGACACGAAGTTTTTCAATGAGATCTTGACAGACCATTACACATTACAGTTTTCATTCATGAGTCCCCCCAATTTTCTCATGGGTGCTGAAAACCTTTGCCTCGCTGATCTCAATCCCAACACTATAAGAAGAAGCAGCCTTGGCCAGATTATAATCGTTCTACTACTTCTCAGGTGAAGATAGGCTTCACTGAACTTACTTACGGGAACTTGTGGCCATCGTTGAAAGTTGCCTGCAAATGACAGGTCGATTTTGAATACTATTCAGCCTTCGTTAACGACTATCCAGAGATTTCGTCTTACGATTGAGCTTCGCAAAATTGAGTGCCACAGGTATGCGTGTCTTTGCAATTCTTTACCTACGCTTCATCGCGCAAAGACTCTATATTGTGTAAACCCTTGACTGCTTTACCAGTTCCAGCAGACAAAGTTTTATCCGGAGGGATTCGAACACAAGCTCCGCCGCGAGATTTCCGCGAGCTGCCTACTCTCTTGAATGATATTGAAGGAACTGGACTTGGACTCCGGGAAAGTACTTCCAGATGCCAACCAGGTTCATAAGAAATCCTGTAGCATGTATACCTATACTAGACACCACAAATAATGATACAGTATCGGTCATGGTTTGGATGCAATGAGAATGAAGTTCGAGATGACAACAATAACATCTGTGGCAGCTATTGCACGCCAATTTCCAGGATCAATGAAATGCCCGTACGGGCTATGCTGAAGCAACCCGAGAATCAGAGTTACACATTGCAAGTTATTCCAACGATTTAACCAAAACTCATTTGGCATGAGTCTAATCTTCTTATTCAGCCATTTTTGTTTTGTTCATAAAATTGCACTAGCTTTATTCGTCAAGCTGGTACAGAAAAGGAAGTTATCTCGAATAGGGGGGTGTAAGAAGTTGTAATATGAGTTCTACTATGAGGTCGAGGTCTTTATACCTCCGAAGGTCTCTTTTATGTCTCCGAACGTACTAGCGCCTTCTCGCTTCTTCCTGTGGCTTCTTATAGCTTTGCGCGAATCTGGCCTTATGCTCAATTGAAAGTCTGTACAAAGAGGCTCCAATTCAAGTCTACTTTGTACCTACCTTCAAGGTACTCGAACCTGCTCTAGCGGAGTGTTCAGAATGCCTTCATATCTAGGCAAGAGAAGCCAGTAAGCGAGACCGAAGCATGTCAGCGAATATAAAATGATACCGCAGATTCGTATTTCAAGTGACAATTGAAAACTGGCAAGAAAGGGTTCTTGGTATGAGCGGGTAGCCTTCGAACGTCTCAACAACGAGTCAGTGCTACTGTAGCGGCGGCATTTGATGGTCTTGTCTACCGAGCGGGAGGAAGTTGAATTGGAAACGTCCTGTGATCAAGCGTAAATCTTCTAAACATAATGAGGTATATTTTCAGATGACAACGGAATTCTACGGGCAGCGAAAAGCCGGCGGGTAAGCACGTAATAGCCTTCTACAATTATGTTTGAATGTTTCATGTGCTTGAGCAAGATACAGTGGGCAGAAGCGAAATCGGGAAAGTGTTCTTTTGGGATTTTCCAATATGGCAATGGCGGACTTGATGCCTAGTTTGCTTTCAAGGTCATTGAATCTTAAGACGTAAGGGTAGGAAATCTAAGAGAATTAGCAGCTAGAATTGAAATCTACAGTCCTGTTTCTTCACGCCAACTATCCATGACTTCTCAGGAACTTTGTTTCTTCCTTCAACTCTACTCGTCAGCTCGATTAAATAAGAAGTGTGGTTTCACTGCAATGGAAATGTCAAAAATCTATTATTAAGACAAAAATGGGCCGAACGATAGTATTCGCTAAGCTTCAATTTTTGAAATTGCTCATCTCAAGATGGATTCTGAAAATATTACGTGTAGATCGATGCAGCGAGGTCAATAAGAAAAATATTAGCTTCTTCCGAAAGCTTAGATCCATGTAGCGCCGTATTTCAAGACCAACCTACCTTCCGTGGTCTTGTCTGACTGGCAAACGGTCATTAAATATCGTGTTGTTTGTGTAAAGCTGAGTTGCTTGCTCAGACGGCGGGAGCTTTTGAGATATCAGATTGGGTTGAAGAATTCTGTAGAGAGTGACCAGAGTAGTGATTAGATTTTAGCTATTGTTCATGGCTACCATCCGATTCTTTGCTGTCCCTTTTCCACCAATTTTCAGCCCACCAACTACTTTCGTATCCCTTTGTATATCAAGTCCATGTCAGAAAACAGCACTGAGAATAGGATCAAAGAGAAAGAGAAACTAATCACTTTGTAATATCCGTTCGCATATGCCATATAAACTGGCTAGCCGCACCAAAAATTGAGAACTCTTTCGCTTTGGTAAAAAGAATTGCTGATTCCGTACTCGGGGTTTGGGGTGTCTTTATATACTCAAATTTCATGTTGTCTTATGTCAGAACAGCATCGCTGCTCGATAAATGGTGGCTAGGGAAATCCATGCTATTCAACGAATATCTTGAGTTATCGAAGAGAGATTAAGCTATTATGCTATCAAATCCCACTGCTAGACAAAAGAAAGACAGAAAATGCATATTAAGGCGCCGCGATAAGCTCGTGGAAAGTGGATGAGAAGGCAACAGGAGATTGCGTATACAATACCACTTTGTCACAAGTGGCACCGCGAGGAAAGTCCAGAATCATATCATAAAGCTCTATAAGGAGCGCGAGGCGCGCGCGGTGGTTCTCATTCAAAGTCGACCGGGTACGGATCTCTCGAGGACTCCTATACTAGTGTCATCGTGTTCTTCTTCTTTCCCTAATTCTAATCTAAAACTTTAGGGGTTGAAGTCTTAAATATGTTTAGCAGATTTTCTACCAAAGGGTTTTTTCTTTTCTTAAAAAGTAGTAGGTTTTCACGAAAACGAATCGAGTCACTCCAGTTTACAGCTATTATCAACTCCTGTCTAAATTTCAATCCCCTGAGCCCCTAAACCAGCTACACATACAATTGCTGAGAGCATTTACGTTTTCTCCATTAGTCGACTTCCAGCTGCATGAAGAAGATCGGTGACCCAACGAGGAGCTGAAAGATTTCAATGAAACACAGAAACTCACCAACCAACGGCAGAACCTAATAGGAGTGTATGCTCGATATCTGAATCCTTCAATAAGTCAGAATCTCGGGTGGTAGAGGAGTATTTGTACTCATATAGTTCCCACATGGCTTCTGGCATAAAGAAGAGAGGAAGGAACGTGAGCTTGGGCTTTGAATGGTAATCTGCTGAAGCAAATATCAGGTTGGAAGAGGGAAGAGGGAAGAGGGCGATTGCAGATCGTGGAGAGGGGGCCTAGAAGTACGTTTCACAGCTGGTCTAGGAATGTACGATGTGTGTATATCACTCCTCGATCATCTCATATGAAATGGTCTAGCAAGACGCCGGGGAAAGCGTGGATAAAGTACGAGCTTGAGAGAGACTTCTTATTGACAATCGTGGAAGCCTTGCCCATCCAGGAATGGCTTTGGTTAGATTGAGCTGAGTAGCTTTTACACTACAAGTAAAATTGTAATTCAAAGCTAAGAAGACTAGTCGGTATCTGTATAAAATAGAGGAATTTGTCTAGAGTGATTGTCATCCTACCTCTTGCCGTCATCCTTCTCGTTGTCCATGTGCCCCTGTTACGTTTACTATATCTGTGCTTCCATTTCCTCTCAAGTCTATGGAAGAAGAAAGTAATAACAACCACTACTATAAGAGAATAAACATTCCTGGTTCATTAAAATTCATATGCACTAGAGTCGCGCGACTGCAACAAAACATGCACCCTATGTTGATATAATTTGGAGAGTTTTGCACTAGATAACCGTGGAGCGACCTGCTATATGTAGGTAGCGTACATGACATGAGAGGTCGAGGGGTGAAGAGGTATATGGAGGAAGTTTTGTGAAAGTTGAGTTTATTTTGAGGACGTGTGAAGCCCGAATAACTTTGTCGGAGTGAACATAGATAATGATATGCTGAAGGTAAAAAGGTCCATGAAAGGTTCTTGAGCTGATCATATAGTCTCCTGACAGATATCTGGGGGAAGGCTTGAGAGGAAAGTGTATAAAACTTGAGGAAGAAAACACGGTTAACCATATGGTATTCTAGGTACGTAGGAGCAGGAGCTAAAACGTCTAATCACTATCAAGCACAATAACCTCAGCCTCCGCCTCTCCCACACTTTCGATACCGAGCACATCTCCAGCATTAACACCGGTAATCATAGCTCCATCACCCTCACTCAAAACAACCTCTTCCCTCCCATCAATCCTAATCTTCGCGCTCCCATTCTTCGTCATCGGCAAATGAATATACACATTTCTCTTCTCCTTCGTCACAGCATCCGCGCCAATCTTCCACTTAAACCTCTTGTCCACTGGAATGATGCCAGCTGCCATAACCATATCCGCGTGGATGGGGATCGTATCTGGGAGAGTGGCCTCGGCGGCTTTTTCTTGTGCGGGTGTGGCGCCTTTCCCGCCAACGAGGGGTGAAAGGATGGGTAGGAAAGCGAGACGTTTGGATTCCTCGGAGAAGGTCTTGGTGTGATAGCGGGGGGTAAGGCCACGGGCCCAAGGGAGAGCCCATATTTGGAGGAAGTGCACTTGCTGGTCTGCTTCATTTTGTTCGGAATGTGCGATGCCTGTTCAACAATTAGTACTTGTATCCAAAGTCATAGTTTTGAGTGAGGGGTGCAAGGAGGGGGGAATTACCACTGCCACCAGTCGTGAATTGCACATCGCCCCTCTTCATTCTATAGAAATCATCGCCCTGCATGCCCTCCGCACCCTTCTTGATCATACTATCCCGATGCGTCAATTCACCACTGAGGATATAACTGAAGATCTCGGCATCGCGATGAGGATGTGTTGGGAAGCCGCTGTTGCCATCGACGCGATCTTCATTCAGGACTCGAAGAGAGCCGAAGTTCTGAAATTTTGGGTCGTAGTAGTTGGCAAAGGAGAAGGTGTGATATGTGTTGAGCCAGCCGTGGTTGGCGTGCCCTCTGTCTTCGGAGCGGCGAGGGACGATCTTTGCGTGGGAGAGAGCTTTGGACATTGTGGATTTGATGGCGTTGAGCGAGCTCATAGACGGGTCTATTATGGTGTTTGCGGAAATTTGGATTGGTAATTGAGACTGTGTATCTGTGGTTGTGTACAAAGATGTAAAGCTGTAGAAGAGGTCTTTGAGTTGCGAACTATAGAAAATGCTGATTGAAAGAACGAAAATGGAACTGGAAATGAAGAAGAGCTTCATTTATAGGACAACGAAGATGCACTGGAACATTGGAGATGATTGGAGAATGAGAGATTGAAAGAACTTTTTATTACTTGAGCACTGGAATTAGCTAGCAAGAGCTACCGTAATGATTGGAAAGGCTGATTGATGCTTTGAAGCCTTTGGAGTGGTTTTGGCGTTAGGGAGGAGCTGTGAGTGACGGCATCTTGATAATCCATTAATCAGCGACTAACTGCGCGAGGGCTAACTGCATTAGGTTGACCCAGCCACAGGCCTCGGCTGGTCTTTCGAAGGGCTTTGATTGGAGAAAGCGATTTCCATATGAGGAAGCTTTCATTGTTTGGATGTTCCAGCCAGAGACACATTTCGACATCCCCAACATCGATACTGGCTTACAAGCTTGTCGTTCGTGAAAGCTGCATAGTCTGAGGCGTATCACATACAATGACGCCGGGGTGGCAATTCGACTTGAGTTGTTGATCTCGCTTGAGGCTTGGAGCTGAATCAGCAGTCTAGACGAGAGGCAGGAACTGATAAAAAGTGCCGCATCTCCTTGTGGTGAAGCTGTGAGGAAGGGTCTGCGTATCTAAGGTTCCGCGTTGATGTTTCTTTCAACTATGTTGACCCTGCCTCATACCAACAGCGTTCAAGGCGCGAGCCTTTCTCTTCGGAGGAATCTCATGTTCCAATTGCTTTCATTTGACTTTGAGAGTAGATCCATGCTCAGCTGGGAAACCCAAGGCCTCTTTTTCTCTCAAGTCAAATCAGACTATTTAATACATTCTTTCCTCTCATAATCTTTGCAACCGCGCGAGCATTTGGAAGCGAATGAAGTTGAAAGTGCGTGACTTGGGAACGTCGTCTTGAAACTTCTGCGCGTACGAGATCACCTGCTTGCCTCGACAGAGCATGAATGCACAGAAGTAGCTTGGTCGAAGGAGAGATCAAGTGGTGAAACTGCCATCAGCATCTGGAACGTTATGGAGGATTAAACTCTGCTATGCTAACTGCTGTCGATTGACTAGTCGTTACTCACTGGCAATTGCATTACCCCAAAAGTCAAATGTCATCCTCCTCCTCCTATTCACTGTCAAAATGCTCCAATTCATCTGCACACCCTATGTATCAAGCCCCCTAATCCCAAAAACCCTCAATCGTTATACTTTCTTTCTCGACTTCAAGCTCGACGACCCATATTGCGAAGAAACTTCAAGCAGATACTGACTCCCTATTTACCGGTGGCCGAGCTAGAGCCAACAGTGAACCACTTTGTGATCATTGCTGGCGGCGTGTAGACTACTCGAGACGCAGGCGCATATTTGCTTTTATAGGAAAGTACTAAGCGCGGAAGGTGTATTACCTACACTTACTTATCGTCTTAGAGCAGGAATCCAACGATCCACCGTGAGGCCGCAAACGAAATCATGAATTATTTGAAACTTATTCAAAATTCGGATTTGATTCGAAGAAAGTGGTGAATCAGGAGTTCTCTTGAAGACGTTGCGATCTTGTACCTTGTGGGCGGTGCCACGATGTCTCCGCATCTATGGCTACAATCCTCAATTTACCAACGAAATCAGTTTCTAGATATATCATATGACTGGTTCTATCTGGTTCTGCCAATTCACACTTACGTGCTTTCGTTGCGAGAACAAAAGGATGCTGCCTATGATGAGCTCGTAATATGTCTACTTAATTTTACCTCAAGCCCAATTTTTGCTCAATCACAGCATGCTGTTTCCTTGGGATTCTAATCTGAAAATCTAGACTGAAAGATTACGTGGCGCGGCTGACTCTCACTTGGTTTACCACTTCCACTACCCTCCATCCAGGCTTTCTGCTGTCGTTCTTGTATCTGCTGCTAACCCATGCCTCGCTATTGTCAAAAGAAGTTGATGCTAGCTCACAGCTCTCTCATCATCGCCATCCCCATCAACGCTTGTTTCTTGTTTCTTGTAATAGAGTATTTTCTCATTTTGAAGTTTTACAGCTCATATCAGAAGCAGCTTCAAGCGATCTTGTGCTTTCTCTTTCTTAGCAGGCAGAGCTGAGTCCGACAGAGTGCTTCCACTGAAGACCTTGGTGAAAGCTGTGCCCGACGGTCCGGAAAAATAGGTGGTCCTGATACGGAACTGCTTTTATGTGGAAAAAAAAGGGCGCGCGGTAGTCAAATCATCGCGAGTGAGGTTGAGGATGTACTACATTGAAGTCGGAAACTCTGATGTGATGGTTCCGAACCAAAATACGAATGTCCTTGTCAGTGATGGAAAGTTAATTCTATATAATAGAGCGACTCACGATCTCTGCGCCGAGAACTCTGTACCCAAATCTCGCAGGCGTCTAGGGCGTCTGGTAAACCGGGGCTAAGCTCAATGTGGAAATAGAAAGGGGGTGGTTCACGTGCTCTGCGGCCTCAGGCGCTATTCCCGAAATAGCTGGACTTCTCGCACGTGGCTGCAAGCAGCCGACTAGTAGCAACTTCGAACTGTGGCAACCTAGAAGTCCATTATAGATACATTACTCCTACGCGCCATCCATCGCTTGCTCATCTTACGCTTGCTGATCCCAGAATAAATTTCACTTCATTCCTTGCTTAAATATATCACTTGCCAAAATCTACATTTAGACCTTCTTCCCCAGATTCTACCCCGGATCCACCATGTCAGTAACGGATCTCGACCCCGCAATCCCCATACGGGCGGCCAAACCGGTCCAGGAACTCAGCAGTCTCCCCGACGAACTCCTAATCAGCATAATGTCTCTCCTCCCAGTTCAACGTGATCTCGCATCCTGCTGTCTGGTCTCCCGCCGCCTCAACTCCGTCGCCGACCCCGTCCTCTACAAAAGCATCCTCTTCGACCAACCCAAACACCATCTTCTCTTCTCGGAATCGCTCGTCACGCGTCCGCGTCGCGGTTCCTTAATCCAGAATGTCAGAGTCGATTTCCCTAGTGCGGAGATGGAGGATATCCTTACCTTGACCGGGACGGCGCACCCGATTGATCGATTCTCGCATACAATAAGTACGATGAGCAATTTAGAGGATTTAATTATTAGTGTGCCCGAGAGCTTGAGCCATGGAATTGGGAATTTGTTTAATGGACCGTTTGATTTGGCGTGTTTGAAAACTTGTATGTATCAGCCTCCTCACGTGTTCGTCACATAAAACCTCACTCCCCTTCCCCCAAAGACATCTCTCATAAAATAAACATTCTCCTAACATAAACAGGCTCACTCTTCTACCAACGCGAAGACGGCGGCTACTGGGACCTCCAAGAAAATATCCACGTTTTCGGGCATCCAACCCTCGAATCCCTTACGATTCACCACGCCAAGCTCGACGAGCGGGGTTTTGAATCCCTCGAGAAACCTTGGTCTACAGGTCTCAAAACGCTCTCACTCCTCGAATGCGATATTCACGATGATGCCCTCGCCGATTTACTCGTCTCCCCTGAAGCGCTAGAAAGTATCACCATCACCCAAAAATCCGACCCGGAACCAGCGCTTGAGGAAAGCCCCGAGTATATGGAAGATTATATCCTCGCTTGCAAATCGGCGCAACACTCTCTCCAAAAGATCGTAATCGATTTCCCGACTTTGGCAGGCAAGAATCCGTTGAAACTGAGGGACTTCGAGGAGTTGAAAGAGCTGAGCGTAGGTGTGAATCAGATGTTTGGGATGAAGACGCCGAGATTGCAGAGTGTGGCACTGCCGCCGAACTTGGAGAGGTTAGAGTTTCTGGGGGAGGTGGGCAAGGATGAGGAAGTTACGGAGTTGTTATGTTATGTGGTCGAGAATAAAGAGACTTTTGCGAGGAAGTGGGAAGCTTTGGTTGTAAGTGGAAGTGTGCCAGAGAGGTTGAGAGAGGTTTGTGGGGCTTTTGAGGGGTTTTTGCAGGTGGAGTGAGAGAAGTGGAGGTTGGACATGATATTGGATGAAAGTATTGGGTGATGGGTCGTGCCTAGGTATGAGAAGGCTGGTTGGATTTGAGTATTTTTGCATTCTTTGGAGTCTGGTAGATGTGGAGCTTTATTTCTAGAGGAGGGAGGAGGGAGACAGATGAGTTGTAATCTAAATCGCTCTTTTCGGTACTGCGTTGGTTGTGTAGATTAGATAGACGAGTCAGACAGAGACGATAGAGAGCGTTGTTTACAATACCCCGAAGCAAGTAATTTTAATATCGCAACTTTTTCTGTCTCTTTTACCGATGCCAGAGAATCAAGCATTTTTAAAATAAGAATTCCAGGACTACCCGTCATATGAACCAATTTAAGGGTCAAGGCCAACCTTTTATGCTTTAGATATTTAATCCCTTATCCGTGGGTATTGGGAATTGATAGCCTATCTTTCACTTGCTTCTTACAAAGATTTTGTAAAGAGAAAATATCCATTTACGTGTAGATATCATTTGACTTAACCTATCTCTTCGAGAATCGCTCGCGTATTGGTATAGTATAGTGACGCTCCGCTAGCTCGAGTCTGAAAGTCATGACGCTCCGCTGGCTCTCCGAGGGCTACTACCGTAGGGGTCGCGTCGCGTATCTCAATGTCCGCTATTGCCCGAACCTGAAAGTAGATATTCTTCAAGCTGAAAGGAATGTGCAGACATCAAAGATAGGCTGCTATCAATGTTACGAGTAGAAGGATATCATGCTGGATGAGCTTTCGGGATGACTCTTCAGTTTCTTACAGTACCTCAGAAATGGCGGTGCGATTGGAGTCTGTTCTCGGAGTAGAATATGGGGATTTTGTATTTTCGTATGGTGGTTTGTTGTCATCTGGATACACCTTTCAATTGTTGTTCCAGATTTGCATGACTCAGTACACTCCAAGCTCTTTGATCATCTTTTGTCTATATAACCCAGCTTCTGATTACGAAGACGAAAATAAGAGACAAGAGGTCCACGGTCGTATAAGCCATCCTCAAGCATCAGTCACACAATTCTGATGTATCTCTGAGTTGCGTTTGTTCGCTTGCTGTTGTCAGGTCAATGCTTACAAGTTGGAAGTATTTACAGTTCCACCAGACTCACTAGCATGGAAAAAGACATTCGAATATACGGGAATCAGTCGCCCCAGAACTGATACATATGACGATTACAATATACACCTCTACAGAAAATACGATGTGCACTTCCCGCCAATCTTTCAGCTTTCTGACCGGACTAATTGAAGACCACTGAAGAGAGCACTCTACAGGAGATCCGTAAACAGTGCTCCGTTTGCCATCTGCGGTATATATTGCTGTATTGGAAGCTTTCTGTGTAATCATTGATAACACATTTAGACTTCTCGTTTGAAGTGTTAGAATTCCCAAACATCTGTCTACTCTTCCTCTCAAGATTTCCCTCGAGCTCTGCCATTAAATTTAAAAAGGGAGAATTAGGATATCGTTGTCATATAGAAATTTGCTCTCAACTCCTGCATCCGTTGGGAGCAATCTTGGTTTAGACAAAGCATTTAGGAGACAGCCAAACATCTGGCAAAAAGATACATACTGGATGATTTAGAGAGCGAGAAATGGACAGTTTCCCAGAATCAAGTGTTGATCGACGCCTTTCGCTGGCCGCCTGCCCATGGGTGCTTCATGAGTGGAGAAGGAATCATACTGGAATCGTCATATTTCTTAAACAGGTTGAACATTACTCATCGATAATAAATCCCATCGTAAAGCATACATTTACATCCCTAGCAGAGGAGCAAATGGCTATACGAACACCCATTTATTTCGGGAATACCGCAACTTCTCCGTGCCAGTCATGATCAGCGCACATATATGCGCAGGATGACAAAGGGATAAATACAACCTGTAAGACGCGAAGGTAACTTCAATGCAATTAGTACAGTACTATTTGGCACATCAATTCGTGCGCCATGGTTATTTGGCTGGTACGTGAAAGCTGCGACGAGTGATATGATATCGGCAGCCAAGATTTCTCAGACGATGTAAATATATGAAGTTCCTCGAATTCAACGATAGTAAATTTGAGCCTGTTATAAAATATCCTGATCATTGTTCGAGATTGCAGTTGTCATTTACTCCCGTGCTGTCGTTTCTCCATCCTCCGGCCAGATATTGCAATGAAAATTATCAGAATCGTCTAGGATGAAATACCTCATTTCAATATATCTCGAGTTCAAGACTACGCCGAAAGATACAGTTTTGAAGACAGCATGAGGAAAATCTTGTATAGAGTCAAAGAATGCCTGCCATTTTGACAGTTGACCAGCTCCTTTGATAATTTGATTCTAGCCATCGACTACTGTCCAGTGTCTAAAGACAAATCCTCAGAGATATTGGGATACTTATAGTATTTTAAAGGGCGTTTTTAAAGACTGATTGTGAGGACACAAAAGAGATTGGGTCGCATGTGTGGTTACTGAGCAGCAGGCGATTGAATGGTTGTTGTAATGCCGAATGACATCTTCTCCCTCTCATCGGAATGAGCTATAGCGAGATTCGCCCCTCCAGCAAGGACCTCGCGACGTCTTCTGACGGGATAGAAGTTGTTCCACCATTTACTAACAAGGGACAACAAAAAGCATGAATATGATGTATAAATTGAGTATCAGCACTTCCATCAACTGATCATCTGAAAGAGAGGGTGGTTGGTTTGGCTTTACAGTGTTCAGCAATAGATATATCTAGAAAGTGTCCCAATTCTGTAGTACCGAATGCTGGATTAGGAGAATGGATTTCGACCAATCCTTCTAAAGAAAGAACTTAAAATAGGTCCATTGTGACCCTCAATCTGTCGAGTAGCTATATCACCAACTAAAGTGAAAAGAAGACCGCAAAAACAGAGTGCCACTAAAACATCAGAACACAAGCTGATATGCCTAGCGATCGTAGCTATCTCAGCATCTCCCCGTACGATTCAGTTGTAAGACAAGCGAATTATGGGGAAATGTGGAATTAGGTAGGTTGGCGTGCCTGGTCTGTGGTATTCGTGAGACGTTGTAAGAAATAGACTCTGCACTGCAAATTCGATCATGAGTTTCTGAAGGGTATCGAGTACGGTTTTTGGAGGATATCGACGTGAAATGACAATGATTTATAAGGTGACATGACAGCACTGATTTTGGTTTCGAAAAACGAGGATGAATTGGAAGTTTCTGCGGTAATCAGTCTGTAGCGCCAGTATATGCCAGATGAGGAGTAGTGAAAGGAGGTCGTTGGGTTAAGACTAACTTAAATTAGGAACAGAACTTGTGCTATCGCACGATATAAGTGCAGAGAGTTTCTGTGTCTGTAGATGAAAAGAGAATGTAGTCTATTGAGATGATTTTATGTAGACTAATTTTCCGCCTGATACGAAATTTTATGACAACTTGGTATTCATTCATTGAGAGGGCATTTGTTTCCTGAAAACCAAGTTTCTACTCATTCATTCAGCTGATACAAGAGGCTTTCGTTGATCTGAAAATATATCATTCACGATTAGGAAGGGCCACAAGATAGAATTTTGTGTCGAGACTTTGCGCGAAGCACTATGTGAGAATATATAAATACTAGAACGGATTACCATGAGGTCAGTATTCGCTTCACAGATTTCGCTGCATGGGGCCAAGGCACGAAGAAGCAAAAATCCAACTAGCGAGGGATCATGCCTCCCAGATTATCGTGAGGAAGAATTCGGACGGTGTAGATATTTAGAGGTTAAGAGATTTAATGCCAGGTCAGGGCTCAGCTATCACGTTTGGATATGACTTTGGGAATGTCCACATTGTCGTCAATTTCAAGTTTTTTGCTACAAGATGTTTCGTTGCCATCGCACTAAAAATTCTACTTACGAGGTAATATCTTCCAAGCTCCTCTGCTTCAGCCGCCAGAGTCATTTAATTTCGCTTCGCCGCATGAAAATCCTTCAAGATACTGAAACATACTTCTCAAAAGTGAGAAATTCCAGAAGCAGGAACATGGGACTGTAACCTGCCGTGTAAGGGAATTGTCTTCTACATCATTTCCCCCATCGTCTAGTGATTTATGTATCTATGTAATATACAGTCTACGAAAGCAAGACGCCTTCCACATCTGGGACTCAGGAAGGCTGATTTAGCAGCTCTCGCGTCAAAGCAAAAGAGGATTGGGGGTAAGTGATGAGAATGAGAAGCGGAGAATATATTATTGGCTAGTCAAGTTGAGGTAGTCAGGTAATATATACGAGGGCAGTATACGATAAGATAGTACCGAAGGTCCGGAAAGTTATGAGATAAGGAGTAGTGGGATTTGAGATTATACAAGGTCTATTAGCTCGGTGTATCAACCGTACGTTTAACAAAGATCATGAAGCAAACTCAGGAAAGTACCAGCAGAGCAAGTCTCATATTCTCATGTTCTCAATAGTCTTAGTCTATTCTCGGTTCTTGAGTCACGTTCAGAAGGAATCAAAAGCAGTGCGGAAACGGATGAGCGGAGGTTCTTCTTCAGTAGAAGACGGGAAGTTGAGATTGATATATGCTGATTTGTGGGGAAGTGGGGATAGTATGAATGATGTCAAGACTTGTATCTTTATTTGTTTACTTCAACTGCAAAAGCCTCGGTTTGGAGTTCGGCTCTGTGGTTTATTTTTACATAGTGAACATAGAATTGCTAATGAACGTGAGTAAGGCGTGGCTAGCTGACTTTCTTGCACCAGGAAGGACATCCAGTGTATAGTCGTCTTAAGGTTTACAATAAATCTGTCATGTCATTCATGAAGAAAGGGGTCCTTCTATAGCCAAAGTTGCAGGTATTTGGGAACCACTTGACTGCATCTCGCTTGGACAAAACAAGGTGAAGGGGACTATGAGATATGATTGCCAAGGCTAGTTAGTATGCATTACTCCACGGCTAAAGCGAATCTGCGTAATAATGCCAGGGGTAGGAGTGAGGGATGTTGGGCTTTGATTGAATGACATATCAGCTTTAAGTGAGATTTCCAGCTACATCAAAGACATATGTTCTCAAGGTCCTCTAACCCACAATTTTCCATAACATATTCATAAGCTCCTAAGAGGAGAAATATGAACGAGCGTGCGATGAAAGAGCCGTCCAATACATATGCACTATGACCATGAAATAGAAACCGAATAAATACTGTATTCTCAGTACTTCCCTGCATATCAGCGACCTAAATCTCTGCCAACTAATAATTCAGAATTTGAGATCAGATAACCTGGCGAGAAGGTTACTTAAGTTTTAAGATAAATAGTATCTTTACGAGTAGTATAGCTGAGAGAGTATAGCAGATTTCGGATATTGTTCGTCAGCGAGATGATGTTGTGAATGAGGATAGGATGCAAAAAGACCAGGAGAGTGCTAGATGAGATGAGGTTGCTACTCCGTTCTTGGTCTTCTGGGAAGGCGCGTCAAGAAGAGAGCGAAAGAATCACATACACACAATCCTGGACATAACCAAACGCTGGTGGAGGGACCATCCTATAAAAACATCCAACACACCAGAAGAAATCAATGAGGACTTATTTCTGTAAGTGTATGCTTGGTATTTTCTTGGAATATAGGACACAAACTTCAAAACATCACAGGAGATACTGTGTTCCTCGCAAGTGCACTCACAATCAACTTTCACTTCATTGCACCGTACCCATCACTTCCTTTCGTCTCTTTCTCTCTCTACCACATCCTTCCATCCAAGCCCAGCAAGCAGCCTATCTAGCCATCCTCAAAAAGCCCACTACACCCCCCGCATACCCAGCTAATCCCCCAACTTTGACTCCCTCCGCCACAGTCTTCCACTCCCTAACCTTCTCTCTCAACTCCTCATCGATTCCCAGATTCTCGATATGCAATCGCAAGAAAACGGCCATCCAAGCTTGGATGACGTCGAAATCTTGGTTTTTACGGAGACGGCTGGTGAGCGCCGAGACGAAATAGACGAGTTCATTTTCGGAGGGGGAGAGTGAGCGGATCTCGAGGTCGGCGGCGGAGGGAGAAAGTGTTTTCAGGTGGGTGAGGAAGGGTGTGTCTGGTGAGAAGGTTAGTACGCAAGATGCTGAATATCGGGGGAAGGGGAAGTAAAAACTGTTGCACAATTGTGTGAGGGTGAAGACTTACAATCACCACTCTCCCCACCCATCCTCAAGCTAGTGGTAAAAGCACCCTCCTCATTCTGCCTCCCCATCTTCATGATCCTCGACCTCTCAGCCTCTGTATTCGCAGCCGTCTCCTCATCGACTCGACGGATAGGCATAGCATTATCCAGCGCCGGCAAAAAGAAGGGTGCTTTCTCCGGCAATTTCGGAGCTTCTTTTGGTTTGTTGCGCTCTTTAATTTGGTCGAGATGGAGGAGGGTCATCCAATTACTCTTCGGCACTAAACTCAAACTCATGATATCCTCACTTAATTGATCAAGACTCTGCACAGGCGCCGAATCATCATTCTCCTCGTCCTCGACCTCGAAAGCCCCCGAGAGGAGAGATTGGCCGTGTTCGCCTGATGCGGTGGGAGTGTATGGGGAGGCGATTTCGGAGTCGGAGATGTGACGCGTGGGAACGTGTTTGAAGAGCGTGATGTTATTCCAGATGTTAACACCAATCTCTCCTTCACAGGTCGTAGCTAGGAACTCGCCTGTTGCAGAGAAAGAAAGTGCCGTGCAGGGTGTTGAGGTGCGGATGGCGTCTATCAGATGACCAGTCGGAAGATCCCAAACGCGGATTATACAGTCCTGCGAAGCGGCGATGATCCAGCGCCCGTCGTTGGAAAAGCAGAAATCGTTGAGAGACCCTTGGCAGCCGCGAAGTTCACGGATAGTGCGTTTGGTGGCGAGATCGAGGACGCGGATTGAGAAATCGGTGCAGGAGAGAGCGATGAGATCGTTGGGGGCATGGTATTTCATGCCTGTGAGGCCGACGAGGGGATACCAGTCTACTTCATCGACGAGCTTTCCCGAGGAGAATTCCCAGAACTTGACTTTGCCGTCAAGGGAGCAGGAGATGACATTTTTGTTTAGGGAGTCGACTACGAGGCCTGTGACGGATTTTCTGTGTTTGCCGAGACCAAGAGGGAACGTTCCTACTTTTGGTGGAGGTGCTGAACCTTCTGCTTCGAGTTGGAGTTGATATTTGACTTTCTTGGCTTGAATTTTGGTGAGTCTGCAGGGGAAGCGTTGACGATGTTGTCCGGATTGGAGGTTGAATGTATCAATTCCTCCAGTTTCTGAGCCGATGACGGCGAATGTTCCGCAGGGACTCATAGCGACACTGCTGACATATCCCCCATCGCCAGTTTCTAGAGCCCAACGACCGGCTTTCTTGCGTCCCCAAAACCAGGTTCGAGCAGCGCTGTCTTGGCGGTGTCCTGTGACTACGCTCTCCCATCCTGTCATTCCACTTAAAGTAGCATCTGTAGGTTTCTTGTCTCGATTGATTCCCTTTTGCCAAATAGCGCCACTTCCGGCATTGGCTCCAAGACCACCGTCTCTGTTCAGAGACATGGCTACGCATGTGATCTCTGGTGCTTTGAGATCTTCCAGAGAACTCGACTGATTCACCAATGTGCTGGCTAGAAGACCCAACTTCTTAGCTTTCTTGCGAATATTGCCCTGGCTGAGTTCAGTACTCTGCGCATCCTTTCTCAAACTCCAGCCCCAGAGACTGCGGTCCTTTCCAGCACTCAAAAGCCACTTCCCACCACTATCCGCACCATCAAAATCAGATGGCAGGAAAAGCAGTTGTGTGACTGGAGCAGCATGACCACTCCTCGAATGCAGGATCCGTGGGATAGGTGAGAAGGGCGCTTCATCGAAGATCCAAGTTTTCAAGGAGTTATCGAGACCACTTGTCACAATAACTTGCTGACCATGGAGAAACTCTACTTTGTTGACGCCTCCTCCAACTGTTGCTCCGGCCTCTAAGGGCGGGTTGTGAGCGCCTCGGAGGATTCCCATGACTCTTCCACCGTTGTTGAGGTCCCAGAATGTGACGTCTCCGGTATCTGGCCCAGCGGTAGCCATAACTCCTGCTTTTCGTCCATCTTCGCCCGCACCCATATCATCCGTTCGGAAAGAGATGGACGTGATAGGAGAATGTCCCCCATCAAGTTGAATCACTGTCTTGTCCATCCGGATATCATGTATGATCAAAGGTCCTTCCGAATATGCAATGGCCAGCAAAGACAGCGCGGGCGTAGGTTGCATGACAGTGACTGAACCACAATTTGCAGCGGGTGGCATAATCGTGAAGATCAGCTTGCCCGAACTGACGTTCCAGATCTCAACCCCTCCATCCTTCCGCCCAGCAAATATTTTATTCAGATACGTCGGCATATTTGTGATCCCTCCCGTCAACTCGTTTCCGCCTTTTGCTGCTGCCGTAGGATACAACGTCGTATAATGCTCATATGTAGCTGATTTCCAAACCTCGATTCTAGTTTTACAGCATCCTATGATCCATGTTCCGAATGTCAAGATCTGCATGATTGGTTCTTCGAGATCTGTAGGGACGTCTAGCTCGGCGATTTTCTTTCCTCGCTTGAAGACCCAGAAGCCTGGTGTCGAGTCCACGCCTCCGAACGCTGCGTATGCTACGTCTTTGCTTGCTAAAGTCGCAGTGATATCGGCGGGCGTTTGAGGTCGAGTAAGGAAAATGAGACCGAGACCGCGCTTGAGATCGTATGTTTGAAGGCATCGTCCTACGGAGGTTGTGATTTGGAAAGTCTTCTGGCCGAGGGCGATCGATGTGAAGGGTACTGGTGTTGAGGATACTAATCCGATTGTCTAGTTTGTCAGTCTGTACTTCTGATACAGTATACTTGCGTTGACATACTCTGAAGGGCGAGAATAGCTTCGATTCGCGTTTTGTGGTTCGAGGCGCATCCGCTCCATTGAGTCTCTGCCTTTTGGTAACGGGGCCATCTTGACCACGCTCAATCAAAGTTGAAGGCATCTTCTTGCTAGATGCGTCTCAATCGATTCTCGTAGATTCGGCGTGGCACAATTCTCACATATAGATATACATACTAATGGTTGTGAGGCTCTTGATAGGATGGATAGGTACAGTAGGATATGGTATGATAA
>JACBAH010007513.1:0-34293 GCA_014282315.1 Neospermospora avenae
CACCCAAATCATCACACGCATCCCAATACCTGCCCGCCAACACCTCCACTCTCTTATCCCCACCCTCTCTCCTCCCACAACTAGCCATCACAGCCAACGCCACCAGACTCCAAGCAGGCAACTCCTTAGTATCAGTCAAAAGCACCTGATACCCCTCCTGCAACTTCTGCATTTCTGGATTCAGAGCTGCTCCAGCAGACGACATATCGGTAGCTACATAACCAGGATGCATAACATAGCTCCTAACCCCCAGTTCCTTGAATTCCATATCCAAGATCTGCACCGCTTTAATGATCGCCGCTTTGCTCGCTGCGTATGCACTTATATATGGAGCTGGATAGTCGGCCAAGCTCGAACCGATAGTGATGAACGTACCTTTCCCTCGTGCTGTGAAGTAAGGAAGGACGGCGTGCATCAGCGCAATAGGAGCTTTGACGTTCACTTCGAATGTGTTCCACCACTCGTCGATGGACTCTTCTTTCGCGGCGAATGGAACCATGCGGTTCTTCCCGGCGTTGTTGATCACGATGTCGATAGGTCCTAGCTCATTTTCGACACGTGATACGATGCCGATGGGATCGGCAAGTACGGAGCCGGCGAGGACAAGGACGGGAGTGGAATATGAGGTGGAGATTTCGAGGGCGAGGGAGTCTAGACTAACTGTTGAACGAGCGAGGAGTGCGAGGGAGGCGCCGGATGCGGCAAGTGCGAGGGCAGTGGTGCGCCCTCAGCCTTTCGAGGCTCCGGTCAGAAGGACGACTTTGCCCTGAAGAAGACCGGTGAATTTTGAGGGGTGGATGAAAGGGTAGATGTCGTGGCGTTGTGTTATGCCGGTGGAGGTAGGAAAATCCATCTTTGATCAGAGTACAGGTTTGTTGGAAAGATGTATTGGATCTTGAGGCAGATTGTAAGAACAAGTTCTGGGGTTTTCAACTTTTTATTTGTTATTTGTTGGAACAGGAGCTTAAGCGAGGTGAGGCGAGGTGGTTTGTTCAAATTCCCTTTGATGATCTTTAAGATGATTTACTTATTGTTTTTGTCTGAAACAAAAGAATGGATCTTCTTCAATTCGCAACCCTCACTACTTCATATATTATCGGTCTCGTGAATTTCGGCGATTTCGTGTCGCGAATTATTGTCTTAACGATGATGCGTGTATACCGGAACTCCGAGTTGCGAAGACCACGCAGACGATCTATCGATCTATTGATTTTTGATACATACAGATGCACAGTAAAAGGTTCCATTTGTGACAAAGCCTTTCTCTGGAGTCCTTCTTGACTAAACTTAGTTGTCCTAGACCAAAATTTGAAAGGAGGCTGATCGAACATCGACGACGATCTTGATTACGGAAGCATCGGAGTTTGAGGTCCCCCATAAGAATTTATCACCTGCTAGAAATGGAACTGGCTAGGCATCAAATTTTCGATCACTTCACATATCCCAAGTCACTCTTTTAGAAGCAAGACTGCACCATCAAAAGCCGTCCACGTAAGACTTCACATCACAACGAAGGGGAAAAACTGATCACTCCAATTATTAATCTCCATTAAGACGCGAACTATCAACAAACGCACTAAAGTAAAGAGCAAGCATTTCAGCCATTCGTCCATCCATCATATTACAACTTTTATCGCTCCGCCTTCCATGCATCAAATTCATCATCCCATGATCCTAACGTGCCGTCATTCCAGTATTCATCTATCAATCAATTCCTCAGTCCATCTATCCACCCATGCATCCATCCAGTCGGTACGCATCACCTCCCATGATACCTAGCTCAAGCATTCAGGCCATCCCATTACTCTCCCGCCGACATTCCACGAATCAAATTACCCCTCATAAGGAACAGCAAAGTAAAGCAAATTCAACAAGAAATGAAAGGAAAGAATAAACCATGCCCCATGCTTCAATATTATCCCATACGGATTTTGGTAACGAGATGAAAAGTAGGTATACGAGCAACCAGCTTCTCAGCATCGCAAATGTGATACAGTTCTGCTCTCAAGATGGATTATAAACTTTGATCATCTTCAACTTGGACTTCTCGCCTGAAAGCTTGATAGGCGCGTTGATCCTGACAGTATCTTCAGAGTTCTTCTCCTTGGTCTTCTCTTCAGAAGCAGTAGTAGCATGTGCAGGCAGGGTGGTAGGAGCAGGGACAGCAATCTCGCCAGCCTTGACCTGCCCTCTCTTGCCCTTCTTCGGAACCCTGACGAGCCAATAGAAGAACAAGGCCCCGATGATATTAACCATAACATACACCCAGAGAATGCCAAAATTCCTCCAGCGTTCGCTGTATTCGCTATGGACCAGCTTAAGGAAGGCATCGGTGTTGGCCAGAGGACAAAAAGCACAGTCAGATGTAGAATCAGGGTTTGCAATGTAGCCGCCCGCGGATTGGATGTATGAATTTATGTAGGATCCGCAAGTTTGGCCTGAGGTAGGGTCAAAATGAAGGAGCTCGATGGAGGAGCATTCGACTGGGACGTTGGTGAGTGAAGTAGAGAGAATACCGCTAACTAAGTACGTGAAAGGCGAAAGTCTATACATGAAGATCCAGAAACCAGGGAGTGCATCGGGACCGATAAGGACACTAAAGAGTTAGTTAATACGATAGACTCTGAGAGGGTGGAGAGTAGCTTGGCATACCCGCAAAATATCAGTGATAGCATGAACAGCAGATTGGCGTAATTACCACCCATCTCAGCGAGATCAACACCTGCTTGAACCATGTGGCCAAAAGTACTGGTGAATATCATGTAGACCCACATGAAGAGGAGAACAGTTCCCGCACTCTCCGCACCGGTTTTGTTCAACTCTGCATTACGGTACAAGCCAATGGGATAGTACCAACCAACGAAGATTAATATGGCCATCAGTGTCATCCATGGAAGTTCAACGATGATGTTCGATAACATGAAGACCTTCCATGAGTATGTCTTGGCGGGACGCTCGCGGGCCTCGTAGAGGGATCGTTGGACGACGAAGTTTGGAAGCATTTGGGGGACCAGGTTGGAAGATTGAGTTCTGAGACAATGTTAGGTTTTTGAATTTGGCAGTGTTGGCAGACCTACAAAAGCATGAAGATACTGAAAACTTGGTTCTGAAGACCCTGCAGACTCTTGTCGGCCTTGTAGAAAGTGAAGCCAAGGAAAAGTGCCTGTGTTGGTTAGCGAGGTCGGAAGACGAATCATTTTGACTTACGGTGCCCAGACACATGGCAGTCTTCGAGTAGATGTAAGATGGGGTCCTCCAGTATCTATAAAGCATAAGACAAGACTCATTAGACTTGAAAGAAAGGACTTACTGTTGATTGACACGCTTGATACACTCCCACAGCTGGACAGAGAAAGGGGCAGCGAACTCTTTGTAGTCGTCGTCTGTTAGGGCTCTAACAGAATTAGCTTGGACGTGTCGTCTCTCCATGTCTTGAAGCTCTCGATGAACTTCGGCATACTCCGGACTTGCTCGCCAAATATCTGACCAGTCGATCTCGCTGCGTGATCCAGGAGTACAGCCAATGATCTCCATGATCCACTCTGCAGGGTTGGCGTCTTTCGGGCAAGGCTTAGCACCATTTCGCTCGAAATAGTTGACCACGATTGAGGAATTGTAGCCGATGTCTCCAAAGTAGACCGGCTTGCCGCCAGGTGCTAGGAAAAGCAATCTGTCAAATCGCTGAAATAGCATAGCTGATGGTTGATGGATGGTGCAGAGAATAGCTTGGCCGTGAGATGTAAGCTTCTCCAGCAAGTCGATGACGGCCCAGGAGGTCTGACTGTCCAAGCCGGAGCTAGGCTCATCCAAGAAGAGCAAAAGTTGAGGTCTAGCAGCAAGCTCGACAGCAATTGTCAGCTTCTTGCGCTGTTCGATGTTCAGGCCTGGTGATGATTAGCATCTACTGTCGATCAGGAACTCAGCAACCATACCTTCTCCAGGAACTCCAATGATAGCATCGGCGTAACTTTCCATATCCAACAAATGAATCACTTCCTCGACGTACTCAAGCTTCTCATTTCTATCCAAGCTAGAAGGTTGGCACAGCACGGCATTGAATTGCAATGCTTCCCGAACACTCATGGTCTCCAGATGGATATCAGCTTGTTGAGCATAACCTGTCTTGCGTTGGAACGAGATATCACGAGGATGGCCGTCAACGAGAGCTTCTCCAGATACGCTGCCCAGGGTGTCTCGAGTCGCGAGTACATCGAGGAGAGATGTCTTGCCTGCACCAGAAGGGCCCTGAATAATGGTGTGAGTAATCTTTCATCAAATCACAGTTGTTTGGGAGCTTACCATCAGAGCTGTCAATGTACCAGGCTTGACCCAACCATCCACATGATGAAGAATATTACGATCCTCCTTCTTGATCTTGATATCAAAGCAGATGTCCTTCCATTGGAAAGTTGAGGTCTGCTTTTGAAGACCGGAGACTGGCCGAGATGGAGCTGACTCTGAAACTGCTTTCTGGACTGGCTTCTCAAGATCACTGTGAAGGTCTCGTTGGTGTTGGTGGCAACGTTGGAACAACAGAACCTCTCCCTTCGACTTCTTAGATGTGACAATCTCAGAGGCTGCCATGTAGGTAGCGGTGAAGAAGATGGTAAGAGCAATGATGATCCCAAAGTTTCTGTGCATCTTAGCAAAGAATGTCATAGGCAACAGCTTACATACCTCCAAAGATGACTTGGCTCATAGTTGAATGTCAATCGGATGTACTCGGTACCAGAGACCAGAGTCGTTCCAGGGACGGCACCAACAACGGCACACACATGGTTGGTAGAGCTCAGATCGGCATATTGAGGGCCAGCAGGAACATAAGCTCCGCATTCAAAATGACGACCGTGGAATTCGTTGATCATCAGACTCTCGAAGGCGTAAGAGATAGGGTCCATGTAGTTGATCCAACGGAACCAGGGATGCATATCGCGAATAGGAACCACGAATCCAGTGTAGGTCATCAACGCAAGGATCAAAATCGAGGATGGGAACAGAGACTGAACAAGACTGCGAGAGCTTGCTCCAATGGACCTGAACACCATAGAGAGTGAGACCGTAATTGAGAAGGAGAACAACAGGAAAGTGAAGAATGCTGATGGTTCTCGACGCAGATTAGCCATGAAGTAGAGGACTAAGTTGAAGGAGATAGAGTTGCCGATCTTGAATGGTAAATCGCAAATAGAAGAGGCAACAGCTTCAGCGAAAGGGTGGTATAAGCCGTATCGATTATGCTTTTCAACCATAGGTCGCTGATCGTAGAGAATGAGAATCTACCAGAGTCAGAAAAATTCATGTGTAGATTAAAGAACTTACTTCAAGAGCACTGGCAAATGCATTTAGCAGAATTGCGAGGAAAATAAGCACAGATCTGCCATAGAAGCTTGAAGTTTTCTGACTCATATTGTAGAACATGCTCCCTGTTGTCTGTCAGCGTATGGTCAATTGCATGCATCTGGGTTTTTTACCAACAACCAACGCTAGAACACTGTTTGCTACAACCCGAGAAATCGTGATACTGGCATCACCTCGTAGTCGCTGAAAGCCCCGTTCCACACAGATCATAACTTGTTGAAGAAGAGACAGGGTGTATGGCGACTTGACTCGTCTAACAAATCATATTAGCTATTGTGATCAGTAGGAAGCACGTTGCGGCATACTGATGGATTGCTTGCTGAGCTCTACGCGAGGCAGTGAACTTAGCAACGGATGGACCGCTGAGAGGAAACTGGTGATTGTATTTCTCGATGTCGCGAATCAATCTCGCATACTCGTTACTGTTCTTCCAAGCCAACGCGAACTCATCGCGAGTACGAGGGACACGGATCTCATGGCCAGGACGAATCAAACGTTCGGTTGGGCTTGTCAAGGATGTCAGGAAATCTGCGGTAGTTTGACGAGGAGCACAGTCGAATCCCATCTCCATGAAATAAGCCTTGGCTTCATCGCAAGGACCAAAGTATATTTGACGACCTTCATAGAGAACCGTAACCTTATCAAAGACCTGCTGATAGTTAGAATTGGATGTGTAGAGGGTAGGATTGACAAACCTCGTACGCATCCTGAGAACCCTGGTAGAGGGAGACCAATGCAGTAGCACCAGCAAGATCAGTTGACAACTTGATACTTCGGCAAAATCCGAGTGCATTGGCACTATCCAGACCTCGCGTGCTGTTATCCCAACACTGCAGAGGACTTCCACTCAGAGCTGCCTCAGCAATGCTAACTCTCTTTCGCTCACCTCCACTGACTCCTGGGATAAGTGCATTGCCAACAGGTGTATTCATCGTATGCATGATACCATAAGTAGCCATGATGACATCTCTCATGTGCTCAGCGTACATCTCTGTGGTGACACCGGAGAAGGTTCCATCACGTGGTGCACGAGCCTTTGCAGCAAACAACAAGGTCTCTCCGACGGTGAGCTGGGGAAAGTGGACGTCATTCTCTGCCATGTAGATAGCCTCTCCTCGAAACTGTGTGTGCATTTGGTGTGCTGGAATACCTTGATAGTTGACGTTCGAGCCCGGTTGGACAAGCAGGCCATGGGTGTCACCAGAGATGGTCTTGAGCAGGGTCGAACAACCGCTTCCTGGACGACCAAGGACGAGCAACATCTCACCAGCTTCAACCAAGCCATCGAACTCTCTGAGAATATTGATTTGCTGCTTTTGCTGCCCGGCCATGCGACGGTACAAGCTGGTGATTCCAAGCAAAACATTTCCAACACTCTTTTGATAGTCAGTTGGGCTTCCAAAACCAGAGACATTAAGGTCAGTGAAGGAGACACCAGCGCTTCTGCGTAACAGATTAGAGGAGTCCTTGGAGATAAAGCCTGCCAGATTCATGAACCAAGCTCGAGCACTGAAGTTAGGACCTCGAGGATCCAGAGGTGAATCTTGGGGCACCCCAAGGAATGGATTTCGAAATCCATCTTGATCGGAACTGACCGAGGGGATGAAAGGCATTTTCAGTTCTTGCCTGTGGTTCCTTTGTCAAACGAGGCGTCTCGAAGGTTGTCGGGTGGTCGACCGTCGACGCGTCCAGATTAAGATTAAGACGACCTCGAGATCAGGTAGAGAGTGGAGGTTGATTACCTTAGCTTCGAGTCTCACGTGGGAGGTGAAGTGGAGCTCGAGCTCAAGAAGGGCGATGACGGGAGGAACCGAATTAAGAAAGAGTGGAATGGAGCCACCACAGCTACAGTAGTTGCTGCCTTATAGGTACTGTATTTCCTTTAATACCTAACTGAAGGTACCTAGGTTTCTTTCATTTAATTTGACGAGATTGATTAGATAATTAAATAACCGAAGGGACAACGACATTCCTGCCAGGTCACCAAAGATGCGCAATCTGGGAGATATGATCAAGCCAGAAGGGCTTGCAAGACGAAACAAGGCAAGACACAAAGACAAATGGTGTCAACAAGCAGAATTCTCATACTGTAGTCACATGTATCGATCGGCCTATGCAAAGCAGGAAGCAAAGGATGCATCCAAGAAACAGACATCAGCACCACTGTCACAGCGTCATCCATCATATCGATCAGACACGCCATCATACCAGACTGACAGACTTCAGACGGTCAGGTAGATTGACGGACAGGTAGATTGAATGATAGACGTGGACAGCGGCCTGCATGTCAGAAACCGTTTGAGCACGCACCTATCCGAACACTTGAACTAAATATGGAGCAGCACAGAGGCTCAAGCTCTGGGATTCAACGGGCTGGTGAGACGCAGCCAATGCCTACCCTGAATTTTCGGTAACGATGTCGTACCATTTCCCGTTTGCGTTGCGTTGCATCATCTCGATCCGCCCGCCCTCTGGTTGTACAGGCAGGTAAGGGCTCGCACGTATATCACTGCTTGTGAGCCATGACAAGGATGCTGTGCCCTCCGATTATGCTCTAGTAAGGGTCGAGGCATTGTAGATACTGCTGTTCCCATTGACAAGCGAGTCTTGCAATCCGAGGGGATCGCCATATCTTGTGGCACAGATTGAGACAGTATATACGTACGTGAACCATTTTGGGGGCTACAGTCCAAAGCGCCATAGGCAGGGACAAAACAAGCGAGAGCCATGCCGCATGCAATCATCGATAGTCCATTCTATGCAGCCATATGGTATAGCATGTCATCGAGGATTTTCTGTGTCTTCAGTCAAATAATTAACCGACCTTGAATCCACAAATACGTAGGCAGGTTTTCTATTTGGCAAGAGATAGGATGGAGTAAGCTGCGGCGCAGCTTCTTTTGCACCCAGTATATTACATTCAACATGGGCAAGACATGGCGTCTGACTGTCAAGCACCTGCTTCTGCATGCGCGCGGGAAGAGGGCCACACGATTGTCATCGCTTACCTAAGGTACCCAAGGTAGGTAGGTAGGTAGAGAGCGAAGGGTGGTCAGCAATACCGCCAATGCTAGAGCTAGTGGTAAATGCAGCCGGAGAAGGGAACCATGGTAAGGTACCTATCTTACCTATATCTACCTATGATTTACACATCGTCTTTAAGCGTGGATGGACTGAGACCAAAAGAAATTGTTGAATAATAAAGGAGCGAATGGACCAGAGGAAGATCTACAGCAGCAGGGAGCAGATTGGGGTTCGAAACGCAAGCGCCTTGGCGTGAAGCTGACTCAGCTCGAAACGTCAACATCAACGTCAATTGGAGTTTTACAAGCAATTAGTCTCATCTTATAGGTACTTAGCACCCAGCTTCACATTACCTAAATCAATGCGACGTATCAAGTCAATACGGCGTCAAGGATACCTACCTACGTATCCAGGTAAGTACTGCTTGAATATTGTCATTTTCGTCTCTTCTCCTGTGCTGCTAACCTCATCCAAGGATGAGGTCTGGGCTACTTTCAGATCTCATCGATTTGGTGGCACAAGGTTGCACCATGGTTACTGTGTCCCGAGGTTGTGTTTCTTTGACTGGAGCACCTCCCTCTCTCTCGTCCTGCTTGACTGTTCACTGCTTTTCTTAAGGCTTCTCCTCTTTTTGCTGTCCTTTGTTTCTCTCAATCTGACATCACCCTACCGAGCCGGCTGCTAAGACGGCCCGACCCTTTCGCTCTCTCGACCGATTGAGGCAGAAACTTCAACAAGTTAATGTACCACCTACCTCAGTCACTCGCGATCTATTAAGATTAGGGTCACACAACCATCATGCTGCTTCTGTATGCGATCCCCTCTATACTCGTGCTCGTCCTTTTCAGCAGCTGTTGGTCATTATTGAAGAATATTCGCGTCGCCCAGGCCACGGGTATCAAATACGTTGTTGTCCCTTGGTTCATCTATCATTCCTTCACGTCCATGCTACTGAGCAGCACCGTACTACGATTTCTCAATAGCATTCTACCCCCCTCATCTGTAGACTCCTGGCGTCAATTGGTTACCTCGACATGGCCTCTTCGACTCAGACATGCGCCTTTCACGCGTCTCGGGACTGATACCTTCCTGACAGTGTCTCCTGGTGGGATAATTCTCAACACTGCAGACGCTGATCTCATTGCCCAAGTCACATCACGAGGGACCGATTTTCCAAAGCCAACACACATTTACAGTCCCATCAGCATCTATGGTAAGAACATCATCTCATCCGAGGGAGCAGCGTGGAGATATCATAGGAAGATGACTCGTCCCGCCTTCTCGGAGACAAACAACCAGCTTGTGTGGAAGGAGACATTGGACCTAAGTCAGACTATGGTTGCAAGCTGGGTGGGGACAGGTAAAACCAAGACGACAACTCAGGTTGCACCGGATACCATGCGATTGTCCCTCGAAGTTATCGGACGGGCAGGTCTAGGTCAGCAGATGGACTGGGATGAAGGGGACGACTCTCAAAATCTGCCCATGGGTCACACCATGAGCTTCTCGTCCTCATTTCAATTCATTGCATTGAACATCCTTGCTCTTGTCAGCATCAAAGCTCTCCCTTCTCGTCTCGCTAGTGAGTGCGTCCCCCACATTCTGTATAACCTTGCTAACCAATATAAGGGAACTTGCCAATTCAGTTTGTACAGAAGGCGTTCCAAGCTTATGATAATTGGGGTAAATACATGGAAGAGATGATCGAGTCCAAGAGGCGGGGTATCCGAGATTCGTCACAACGCTCTACAGGTGATCTCATAGGCCATCTTCTCCAGCACGACCCAGATAGCAAGAAAACACCATTGAGTGACAGTGAGATCATGGGCAACATATTCGTCTTTATTGTCGCGGGTCACGAAACATCGGCAAGCAGCTTACACATGACAATCATGCTCCTGGCTCTCCACCCAAGCTGTCAAAAAGAGCTGCAGAAAGATCTGGACCGGATTCTGAATGGAAGACCACCGTCAGAATGGAGTTTCGAAAAAGATTTTCCAAAGCTGGTGGATTCTATGCTGGGGGCTGTTTGGCATGAGGAGTTGAGATTAGTTTCTCCGGTTCTGACGATCCCTAAAATGGTCAGTGCGAGGCCACAGCAAGTCAGTATCGAAGGACGACAAGTGGCTTTGTCTGCGAATATGATGATGCGATTGTGTATACCATCTGTTCACGTCGTAAGTGGCCACTTTCCTAAATCAAACATCACAGTACTAATTTTTGGTTTCCTCGCAGAACCCCAACTGCTGGCCTTCGGGTGCTCCGAGCGATCCATCAAACCCTCTTTTCGCCCTTGACAACCTGAATAACGATCTTGAAGAATTCAAACCTTCTCGCTGGCAGCTTCCATCGTCTGAACGACTCAATATCCTAACCCCAGCTTCATACTCGAAGTATCTTGGTATTCCCTTAGACGAAGGCTATATATCCAAACCCTCTACCCCGACAAATCCTTCTCCGTTCCCTTCCCCATCACCGTCCTCTTATCCATCATCGACACTATACACACCTGTTCCCGGCTCCTTCATACCATTCTCCCTTGGCGCGCGAGGCTGTCTCGGTCGGCGATTCGCCCAGATTGAGATCATTGCCGCGCTCGCTGTCATCTTCATAAAATACTCAGTCGAATTATCGGTCGATAATTTCGCCACTGATGCAGAGATTGACGAGATGAGCAAAGAGGAAAGAATTAAGGTCTGGGACATGGCAGCGACGATTGCGAGAGAGAGTTGGCAGAAGAGACTCCGGTGTGCAATCACGGTACAGCTGGCGCCTGAGGGGAGGGTGGGCATGAGATTCGTCAAGAGGGGCGAGGAGAGGTTTATGTGAGTAAGCCATCAATTTGAGCCTTATATTAAGGGTCGTAGTTGTTGTGGTCTTTGTTCTCTGCATTTACAGTATCATAATCTCCTCTCTTTGCCTATACATACTCCGATCATCCTCGCATCTGCATTTTCGGCGTTCATTTCAATGCAGTAGAAACACGCGCAGCATGAAATCCACAAAACGCATTCTATAGAGCCAGTCTGAAAAGCGAGTGGCAGACGGTATATAAACAAACAACCAAACAAACAACCTAAGTCAAATTGGTGACCATACTCTTTTTTTACCATTTCTCAACTCACGCGACCGGATGCAAAATCCGCAAAAAATTCGCACAACACCTCATGTAAACAAAGTGACGTCGGAGACGGACACCTGCGTCCGGTGGTGTGCTCGAGACGTGATCTGATCGCCTTGCACGGGAGCAGTCATGCAATTCACACTTCGTGCCATCGCATGACATTTCCCGTGTAAATCTGTGTTCCGGTCCCGTTCGCTTCAAGCGAGAAGGCAGATTGTTAGGTAGCTACCTAGGGAAGGGAAGGGGGACACGAGGCATGTGAGTGATTGATGGAGACAGGTGACAGGAGACAGGAGACAGCAAGGGAAGCTGGCTGGCTGCATGTGAGACGTGTGTACATACCTCGGTATGGAGATCCGGGCGGGCGTACAGGGTGAATGGTGCAGAGATTGAGGGGAGGGGTGGGTGGCAGAGATTTTGTTGTCCTTGTAATCTTGTGTAGCAGTGGGTCGGTGGCGCTTAGATGCATATCTGGGGGAATGGATGACATCAGGTGAGTGGATGAGTGAGAGGGAGGTTCGATATATCGGTGAAGAGAAGGCGAATGTGAAGTTGCTGCAGTATCTTCACGGCGATCTTGGAATGGGGCCAGACTTGGAGTTGGTAGATTGGTTTGTGGCTACCTGGTAGGCAGGTAAAACATGAGATCATGTGCGGACTTGATGTCGCTAGACCAGAGACTATAGTCGGGAAGATTGTGGAGATGAGAAATTTGGTAGACGAAATGGAACGATTGAATGAACGAACAGTTAAGCCTCCAAACGAAAGCCAGTTCCAGTATCCTAAGTTACGAATAGAATAATGCGATTGGCAAGATCGGGGTATTGAAGCAAGTGAGATTGCAAAGAGCAATTGCATACAAGCCGAAGTGTGTTGAATCGTCCGGCTCACCTCATTCCTGACATTCCATAGCAATCCGCCCCATTTGTACATGCCAAGTTGCTCCAATATGCATGTAGGTAGGCACAAAGGTTGGGTACGTAGGTAGGCATCAGCTGAAAATTCCCCGCTGGAAGCTGGGTTATGCATCTATCCTAGGTAGGATTTATCTGGTCCCCGGAAGTGTGAGTCGAGGCGATGTGTTGGCTGTACGGCATGGAAGGAGGTGGAGCTTCTGGTTGTTCGTGTTGCAGTATTACTTACAAGTCTACTTGCCGAAGATCTTCGGACGGACGCCGAACTTTGATATTTTGGCAAGTGGTTGAACAGCTGTACCAGTCCAAAAGAGTGCCTTCTTGATTGACTAACATGCAGTAGGACAGTCGTTTGACGTGTACCTTTTGTCGCTTACTTGAGACGTGCATTTTCTGGGCATGCATCGATATCAACAGATATAGCATGCATGAGGCACCGCGACACATACTCAATCAGTGCTGTGAGGATCGTGAATGTGCGCACTACGTGCAGCGGAATTGTAAAATGTAACTCCCTCGTACTCTTTGTATCGAATAGAATCACCGGAAGGAGCAACAGAACCGGCTTGTTGACGATGTTGACGACTACAGTAGCATCATAGTGGGGGTGCATTGAGGCATTTTGCTTGCAAGGATGCTACACTCTAGAGGTGGTCCGTTGGCTCAGTGCCCTCTTCGATGGATGAGAAAACACAATACAAGAATCAGCTATTTAGAGAATTGAGCAGACAAGGTAAGTATGTCGTCAAACAAACTGGAGAAGAGGGTGTGTAGTTCAATTAGCCTGATATCTGGATCTTAGTCGAGAGTGGGACGACCCGCTACTACTATCTCCAAATCCCCGGCTTGATCAGCCCTGTCAGCTAATGCTGACATGCGCTAACAGGGACATGGATGAGATGTCGGCGGCTATGTATGGGCGTCTAGCGCGCTGACATCTTTAACGAGGACGACATCCCGTTCTTCAACTTCGTCCTCTTCCCTGGTATCTTCGTTCCAAAGTCTTAATCACCACGGCACAAGCTATAATATTGTGGCGAAAAGATACGCATCTGTTCCTTTGCTGTTCCTGCTGCAGTCAGCTTTCCAGAATCAAGTAGACGCCTCTACCGTCTCTACGACCCTTCACCCATGAATGGCTGGACGAAGCCTGGAAAAGGCACCATCTTCTTGCTGGCTTGGTCAATCCTACAAACTGCTATGTATATACAGTAGCACGTTGGGGTAACCAGCTGCGTTGGTAATCGTGGAGTCATTGATTTCTTGTGGCGGCTGGACCCGGATCCCGAGCTCATGCGGGTGAGAAATGTCAGCTCTGCATGTCCTGCCACATGAGCTTCGAGATGGCTTTCGAATCAAGGTTGCGTATGCGAACTGTACTCACCATCATCTTTGGAATTTTCAAACCCTGAATACTTCCATTCTTGTCTTGAACCAGGGTTGATCATATGATGGTTGCAGCATCTTTCCACCTTTGGGGCCAGAAATTCTTCTACGACTCTAGATTTTTGACTGGCCTCGTCGTATCATCCTTGTGCGGGCAAATCCATTCGAAAACGCGTTTAGTAAGTGAGATCTCTGTAAGTGCAAGAAGTACTCGAGAAGTATTCATAGCTTGCATCAGCTTTGTTGGCATAGTGAAGTTTGGGGTGCCACGGTAAGCCTCTGCTCGTACTTCAGCAGCTGACCCCGTCAAGCTGGTCATCTTTCGACCCTGGATACCGAGCCTCACCCCTGGGATTCCTCGAATTGATCGACTGCTCTTCCATCGACTCGAACCCTGACTCAGGTTATCGAGCTTCGCCAATCGCATTTGTCGCTACGATCACGGTAGCCTCCATTACGGATCCATCTTCCGGGTCCCAGGGACAAAAGCAATCTAATGCTTACCTCATTGTGTTCTCGACCCCCGTTCCAATATAATCAATAACACCTGCTGTTCCAAGACATCATCCCGCTCGTTCTGGCCTGCATAGCCGCCGTGGCGCATAATACGTACAACTTCATGCTCGCTTTGCCGCGATCCTGAGGTAGCGAGCAAAGTGTTCCAAGGAATACCACTATTGGATCACGGGAAAAGCTCTGCCTCAGCTATCTCTCACTTTAGTTGAACACACCTCGTTAAGTGGGTAATTTTAGACGAACTGACTTGTTTGATACATCAAGGCATCTTACACGCCGCTCCGGGCCGTGCCAGTCATAGGTCAATAATTCACAAGTTCCGTCCGAGCATGCATCTCGGGTATTATATTTGCTACCAACTTTTGCCTAGCTTTGCAGATCTGCACGACCTCGATAGCGTACAAGATCTATATTACTTTGCCTTGGGAAAGTTTGGGGGCATTTGAACAGGGATCCACGTCTGGTCCCCCTTACCGAATCCGCATTTTGGATTAATCCAATCTGACTCTGGCTACCGTGAAACTCGATCTCATTACTTTGTTTCCCTATTCTGCTGCCTTCTATGTACCTTGCCAACGGGCGTGCACTGTGCAGGTTACGCAAGGACGGCGACCACCGCAGCAGCTGTCCGACCAATCGTTGGCCGATTCGCTAGAAACCTCAACTTGACTTGACTTATTCGAGTATGTGCAAGTGCAAACTCGAGTACATATGTACGAGTACGAGTGCAGTGGGGATGAGGGTGTGGAAGATGAAATATGGAGAACCATTTACATCCAATTTGACACCCTTCAATGATGAGGCGTGGTTTCTAGCTTTCCCGGGAATCACACTGGTATTCAACCTCTGGATTCACGGGTGAGCCGCATGGCTATACGTAAGGTTGTTTTCCTTGACTTCCTTTTAAAGCTTGCGCTCCCTCACTCTCGTTCACAAACATTCACTACATACATATTCACCGCTCTGTTATTTCACATATCTTTTGTCGCGTACATTGCTTGATCATTTGCCTTCCGTCTCCCCAAAGAGCTGTCACAAACACAAGCAAGGATGGCAAGTCTTCATGAAGACGATAGCTCCAGTGTACCAGTTTCGCCAGTCACATCCCATGCCCCGTCTGGGACTCTCACGAGAATGTCATCCTTTGAGCTTCACCGTGCTGGCACGGGCCCACAGCTGGGCGACGTCCTCGTCGTTGGCGGCTGCGGCTTTCTCGGCCACCACATCGTCAAGTTCCTCTTGAAAGAGCCCACCTGCACATCTATATCCGTCATGTGTCGATCGCCGTTCAAAAATCTCCATCCAGGCGTAACCTACCATATCGGAGATATTACCAATCCCATGCATGTCCGGCATATCATGAGCCAAGTTCAGCCTAGAACAATATTCAACACCGCCTCTCCACACGCCTACAAAGATCATGAGCACGTACCGGATATCTTCAAGATCAATATCGATGGCAACCAGAATCTACTGGAAGCAGCTGTTGAGACGGGCACAGTTCAAGCTTACGTCTACACGTCGTCTGCACCTATTGTTGCTGGCTCAGGGGGCGGATATGATCATGCTGACGAAACGGCACCAACCCTCGCAGTTCCCGTTTTTAGAAAAGGCGATCCATATCATCTTGCGAAAGCGCTGGGAGATAAGATAGTGCTCGAAGCAAACGGCAAACATGGAATCCGTACTTGCACGATCCGTCCCACTGCCTTATATGGCGAAGGAGACGGTCAGATGATCGGACCAGTCATCGATGCTCTCGAGGCTGGCCAAACAAGAATCTGGATGGGTCACAATGACATTGAAATGGATGTCGTCTATGTAGGCCATGTTGCGATAGCCGAGATTCTTGCAGCGAAGGGTCTGCTTGATGAATTGAATGACCCTCATGCCCCAAAAGTTGGAGGTGAAGCATTTAACATCACAGACGATCAGCCATCCCCTCCTCTGACTTTCTTTCGCAAATACTGGGCACTCGCTGGAGATCACACGCCGCTGAGCAGCGTCTGGTATATCCCTCCTGCGCTGGTATTGATCATGGCCCATGTTGCAGAATGGCTTGTCTGGGCAACAACGTGGGGGAAGTTGCGACCCAAAGACTTGATTCTGGAACGTATGGAATTCATTTTGTATACTCGTACATATTCTATCAAGAAAACACGTGAGCGTCTTGGATTCGTACCTTGGGAGGATCAGCCATATGGAAGCCAAGACGAGGCTTTGAAAGGCGCGGTAGAGTGGTATCTCCTTCCCGAAAATCACGGGCCTGTGAAAACTGGCATTTTGCCATCATGGTAAGCATCCATTCATATCTGTATCTTCTCTCACTTCCTGACTTTCCCAGGCCTGAGACACCCTTCACACTAATCTCCACCACCGGCTCTCCCAAAAACTTCAAGATTCCACCAAACCACCACTGCATCGCCAACGCACGATTCATGGCGCAAACACATAACACGATTTTCCGCGCCCTGAACAGTATCTACCAGCATTCATACCACGTTTTGCCCTATACAGACGCCGCAACGAATCTCCTATCTTATTGTAGCATAACCTACGACTTTATGCACCACCACCAATTAATTGAAGAGTCCCATTACTTTCCCGAAATCGAGCGCGTGACCGGCATCAAGGAACTGATGTCTGAAAATCTGTCCCAACATAAAGCCATGGACAAAGGCATGGAAGCATTTCGTCGATATGCGGAGACGACGCGGAAAGAGGAGTTTGATGGGAGGGATTTGAGGCGTGTCATTGATACATTTAAGGAGAGTTATGAGAAGCATCAACATGAAGAGATCAAGACGATTCTCGGACTGGGAAAGGTAGTTGAGAGTAAGGTGCTTAAAGGCATTGATATGACAATGAGAGAAGAGGCTGAGAGGCAGAGTGATGTGTTTAAGTACGTGTCTTTATTATCCTTTCACCCATTTATCTGGGCTGCGGTACTGACATGATGTTTCACAGAGCCGCACCCTTCGTATTCACAGCCCAAGACATTTCTTTCCAGCTCGACTCCCTTCCCTCCACCGGCTCATCCTCATACCCGCCAGTCTCTCCCTTGGCACGACCATTCATACCCTATATCATCTCTCTGATTTTCTCCTCACGGCACTCCTCCGCTTGGGATTTCGCGCCCTCCACTATTCACGGCAAGCCAAAACCCTTACCTTCCTCATCCAAAAGCGGCAAAATAGGCAAATTCATCGACGGCGAGGAGATCTATAGCAAAGGTGTAAGTGGTGCATGGATGTGGTGGGACAATTTACTCGAGAAGATCGGCGGTGAGGAGAAAGCCAGACACATTAGTCTTGCTGTGGTTGTGCTTATGATTGCCAAGTTTTGGTACTCCTGATTCTGCGTTTGTGCTTATCTCCTGGGATTGTGTTTTGGAGTGGGCTCTGGTATGGCTTAGGAGGTGGAGATCTGATTGAGTTGCATGATTCTGTTCATGTTGGGTATTTCTGACGACGGCTGTTTTTTCTCTAGCGGGCGTTACGTTTGCAATACATTTCACATCTCGTTTCTGCTTTCGCATATCTCATTTTGTCATCATATCTTCGCGTCTCTTCTTCTTTGAACGTTTCCTGCATAGCATACATGCTTTGTCACTCACATCATACCCACACTTTGTTCCTTCATCTCTCAGCTGGCTCACCGGCACATACACATACAAGTCATCTCTCCTCTTCATTGCGTCGCTCTTTGATTATCATGCCTTCAATGTACATTACACGATGAGGACTTGACAGCTACCCATGGTTCGTCAAGTTTCAAAATTGGATTTCGTTTGTTCGAGCGCCTGTATTAATCGTCATGCTTCGCATCATGTATTTAGCACTCGCGCGTCATTTCTGTGCACTGAGACGCTGGTCAGGATTGAGAAAGGAAAATAATTGATTACTGTTTACCCAGCAATGATTAATGTCATAGCGGACTCTCTTGCTTGGCCTCATGTTGCATTCGTACCCAAGCTGGGAAGATGATCGGTGGGAGAAAAGTTAGCCTGAGACAATAGTCCCAATCAAGTTGTTCAAAATATCGATAACGTGTATTCTTGATAATTCCATCCTCTGTTGCATCTATCACCTAGAAACTTTCCTGGCGGCCAAAAAGTGCATAGCGTTGATTCTCGTCTAAATATTAGAGGAAGTAGTACTCGATTCCTTGTTCAGCTGCTCAGCTGCTGTGATGGTCGGTATACATGGCATCCCAACGTCTGCTCGGGGTTAATATCTGGAAAAATGTGTCATTACATCACGACAGATTGACGCAAATTTAAAGCATCGCACTAGTTCGCCATACATGTAATTTCATAAATTCTAAAATTCAAATAGTGGGACGAAAAATCAATTGGTTACTGAATGTTACCGTGAATACTGTACACCTATACTAAGTTGACTTCCCCAATCGTCATCGTCAAAGCATAACTTCTGCCCTGTGAATCCTGGCATCTCTGCCTGTGCTGTGATCTTCCACACCCTATCTAACTTCATTACTGGTCCTCCATTTGTCAGATCATGTCTAACAATCGGCAGGATCTCTTGTTTCAGTTGTGGGAGAGATGACTACCCATTCGCTGGAGCTGGTAGAATGAGATGGAGAGGGCGGACTTGAGCGTATGTTTGTATCTCTTTCTCCATTCATAGTTGAGCTCGAGGTTGCGGACAGCAAAGGTGGTGCGAGAATACCGATTGGTCGAACGTTGTAATTGTCTGTCCACCAATCTCCCCCCGCTGTTCGATGCCAACATCAGCATGCTATCTTGGATGCTCTATGTGACAAGAGATCTTTTATTCCACCAGGAATAGTTGGAATTCAGGGCTGGAAGTATGAGAAAGGAAAAAACAGATACTCACTTCTCCAAATATCAGGCCAGCACTGATTCGTAATTCCATCCGCGAGATGTAAATGTCCAAATGAGTTGTACCGATTACCGTACGCTGTGATACTGATCTGATGGGTTCCGGCTTCGAACTTTCCTAGATCTAGTGTGTGTGGTTGGAATGCTATGTGGCCTAGCTTTCTGGGCTCATGTTCTGGTCTGGAGGTGGAATGAACGACAAGGACGGGGGACGAAAATCGAGGCACTGCAAGTGTGAGCTTTGTTGCTTGTGTCGAGGATGCTGAGAGGTCTGAATGGGATGGAAGAGTGTTGGGTAGCGAGAACGTGTAATTGTAAACTACATTGCCGACGTAGAAAGGGAGGCCCTGTGTAGTTATGTCGCCCCACGAAAGAGTATTCATATCTAATGGTTTGAGGACTTTACTAGAAGGTCCAGGGATGTCCTTCGTCAACTTTACAGCAAAGTTACCGAGAATGTATATTCTCTCGATGTTCGTCAAGATGCCAAAGGGGAACTTGATGGTCAGGAAGTTCGTCCCGCTTCGAATTGTATTTCCTGGTATTGGAAGAGTGCGAATCGCTTCATCGACCCACCATCCTCTCGTGGTGTCACTTTTGGATGATGATGATGGGATCGCAGTATTATTGAGCGAAATCCTCATGGTTTCTGGATCTTCTAATGCTAGCATTGTCGGCTCCGAGATGTTGAAAGATGACTCAAATTCAAAACGCATGGTTACAGTTGTCATTGGTGTGCGATCCTCTTCGGGAATTGACCAGGGCTGGCGCCAGGCCATACCCTTGCGTGGAATGCTAAGCTTGGAGCGGATTTGGTTGTCAATTCGCAAGACTTCGGTTGGCTCGGAGAAAGTGACTGAGTTGTCTATACTGAGTTTGTAGGAGGCATAGTCGAGGAGGAGGACATTGGGTTCGGAGAGGGCGATGCTCTCGAGCGCGAGGTCTGGATGCGTGAAGGTGACTGTTGATGTTAATGATGGCGGCCCAATGGACATAGGGTCGGAGCAAGGGAGAAGACGGAGCAAGAGACTGGCGCAGCCTTCGAACCGATAATCAAATGATGTCCATCCGATCTTCTGCTGACTTGGCACCACTATCTCTTCCCCTGTAAAGGTACCCAGCTTCTCGATTTTCCAGCATCCCTTCAGAGACACCTTAGTATTAACAGGATTTCGGCGGTCTGTGTTGCATATGAAGACAAAGCGTTCATCGCCATCTTGTCTTATTTGATGGAGGAGCTTGTCGGTGGGAACATTCTGGTCGGTTACGATACGCATTTCGCGATGTGGCTCTAGAGCACAGAGGATGCTTTGCTCACTCCAGAAGACCTTCTTGCTTGGCTCGATGCTAGAACTTGACAGCGGAACTTGTGCATCAACATACTCCGGGGCACTGCCGGCTATTATGACTTTACCACCTCGCTTGGTGAAGCTCTGGAGAATCTTGAGGGTAGTCGAGCGGATTGTTCGAAGGTTCGGGACAATGACAACATCGTATTCGCAATACCCGACTTTGAGTGTCTTACCAGAAACCTTGTGAGCGACCTGCCCAGGTAGGAGGCTCTCAGCCACAAAATCAAAATCAATCAGACCATGAAGCAGCCACTTCGTCAGATCCGCAAAAGCTTGATCCCGATTCGAAAGCTCATCGCCGCTTCCGTTCGGCCCAAATGCCAGCCAGTAGCTCTCAATCGGATGGATGACAGCCACCCTCGTGACAGCTTTCCCTCTCGTCATCGCAACTCCGACTCTCGCGAAGTGATCCTCAACATATCCATACTCTTTATACCAAGGACTTTGGTATCCAATACAAGCAGGATAATCTCGCTTCCCTTCCCCAGCCATACTCACCCATGTGAGATGGTGCACCCGGAACGTGATGCCCAGTGCGGCTTGCCAGTCTCCACAACCTTTATGGCCTTCGAATGTGAAGGTCCAGTGGGTCACCCCATAGATTTCGGACATTGTGCCTTTAGTTCCATTCTGCCGCGAGACGCTTGATGCTTGTTTCGCAGTGTTGTATTCGACCCAGTCAACTAGGAGATCCATACCTGGCATCTCTTGGCTTCGATAACAGCGCATCGCCTCGCCTAGAGCAGTAGTTTGGGAATACAAAGTTGGCTCTTCCATCATGTGTCCGTTGAGCATCAGATTATTACTTCTGCACCAGGATGAGAGCTGATCCATGAACGCAGTGACGAACCTCTCAGAGACGTGATCGTGGAATTGATGGCGAGCTAGACTCGGACCTCCATGTGGGAGATTCCAGAAAAGTTGTGGTAGAGTAGCAACAATGTCTTCGCCATATTGCTGCTTGTAAGAAATTGGAAGGTCAGCTGTCCAGGGCAGGAAACAATCGTTCTTCGCTAAAGGACTCGACAGCTGTGTCTTGGTAGCAAATTGCGGCTCGTCGGTGAATGTACAAGGTACGGAAGTTCCAAACTTGTCACCGATCTTGTCTTTGTAGACTTCATGAGTTGTCTGAATAAAGCTTGCTATTGCCTCGGAACTCAGGCTGTCGACGTATGTTTGGTCATTGAACCAGGGAGAGTCTGGATTGGTCTCCATGTATGCGTACCATAAGTTGGTTCCAGTCTCGCCTTTCTGCAACATTCGGCTAGATTTAAGACAGCCGTTCTCGTCGACTTCAGTAAGTTAGAATAGATGTATAAGCATAAGTTCTGGCGGCTAGCGCTTCAAGAATATCTGACAACTCATCACAGATCACAGAAGAAAAGAACAATGGGTGCATTATATAAACCAATACTCACGAGTAACATCGTAGGTTGCTAAAAGATGACCGTTCTCACTTCGGGATGCTCTCGCAGACGATGGTGAATCATCCCTGGATGATTAGCGTGGGGATTAGCTAGAAGGTCCTTGACATACCCGCCAAGATCTACTGTTCCATACGGATGAGGTGTGAACAAGATATGTTTGCCCTTATGCTCTGGGTTCTGCTTGATTACTTTGCCACCCGCGCTTCCTGATGGCCATCGATCATCATCGTAGCTTGGAGAGTTAGTGATAGCAGAAACATAAGTCCACACACTACAACTTACAGACATGCCAGCATGTTCTTACTCTCGGCATATTCTACACAAGAGAGCACAATATCCATAAATTCAGAGCCCAGGTACTCAGTATCAAGGCCTGTTCTAACATGCATGTGGAATCCACCCATTCCCATGTCAGCAAAGTGGTCAATCTGTCTCTTGAGCTGCTCTTTATCCAACTTCGTGTTCCAGGCCCATAGTGGACATCCTCGATACTCAGATGTTGGATTCTTGAATAAATTACTACTGAAAGCCTCCGAACTCTTGGGATATGTCAATGGGTTGGCTTTCTTGGCGATGTCCGGACGGCCTGCGAATGTCGGTCGCCCAAGAGCTGACTTGACCAGAGAATTCACGTAGTCCATGATGAGAGGGAGGATTGTAATGAGTAGCAAGAGAATTCAGCAATTGCAATACCAATTATATACTTGCTACTTTGGCATTGTCTAAGTTGAGTTTCATATGAGGGGTCGCCGTCACGTGTTGCTGTGCTGCCAAGAAACACGGGCTGCGTTGATCGCGAGAGTCAAGACGCGTTGAATTATCAACATCAATAAATCTCAATCTGGCGTCATGACTTGTGAGTCCCATACCCGGCAGGTGCAATATGAATGTATGAATGCTAACAGTCCTAGCCCGCGAGGATCGCATTCAGTCACGACTTCGGGGAGCCCAGTATGATCAAACCTTCGTCTCCGAGACAAGCTGGCTAACGACTTAACAGGAGACGTGAAATCAAGGACGTCGAGTTCGGCCTCACGTTCGCAATCCCTCCAGCAGATCAAAATCCCCTCGTCGACACACCCCAAGATGATCAGCTGCATTCAGAACTTCCTGCCCAACAATCGTCCCGACAAACTCCCGCCAGACCGACCTCTGCGGCCCCCATAGCTACGCAGGACATTTCGCGCGTCTCACAAACCACAAATGATGCCAATACTTCTGCGAAGAGGAGGAAACTGGATACGGATGCCCCGCAATCATCACGGAGTACACGATCACAGATTATACCTCATCGCGACATATACGAATTATCCATTGAGCAGGATGGAGAACCGGAGCAGGACTCATCCATAATAGAGCCCGCTTCCGTCTCTGCGGACGTCAACGTGGACAATGGCAACGAAGATGACGGGCCTCCTGATGGCTCCCTCTTGATTGATTCGTACATTTCAGCCGATCTAGAATCGGCAATTGGCTTTCCCCAAGTCGCAGCATCGCTAGTCACAGCATCGTCCCCGATCAGGTCAGCTAGAACACCATCAGCTTTACAGACATTCGACGAGGTCACGGAAAGTCCAAAGAATGCGCCCGGAAGTGGTCGACGGCAGCGTGTTGCGATTGAGTCGACCGCTCAGTCAAGTTCGCAATTGCATCAGGTGCAGACTATGGGCTCAGATTCGACTCCTGTTACTCGGACGAAAAGGAAGAGGGAAGTCTCTATTATGAGAGGTCCAGCACGGATCCGACAAAGTCGAAGTCCTTCTGCTCTTGATGAAATAGACGAATTATCACCAGAACAGCCAATTCGTCGCGGTCGCAAGCCTAAGGACGTCAAAGCTGCACAGCCGGATATCGTTGCCACTACCCCAGATGTGGACGAGGAAGTGGCAGAAGCCATAGATGACAGGGAGGCTGCTGAATTGCTGAAGAAGAACCGCGGTCGCCGAACATCGAAGCGCTTCGCAGCTGCATCTCCGGACCTCGACGCCCTGATCACGTCTAGTGCGGTCCAAAGACCAAAGAAACGCCGTCAAGTTGAAAGCCCTGTTCAACAGCGACATCCAAAGATTGCTCCGAGAGCACAACGTCCAAACAAGACTACAAAGAAGTTTGGGAAGAAGCCTGCTAATAATCAGCGGGTATCTATTAGTGGTCCTATTCCTGTTACGGTACATCGTCTTACTTTGCCTCCCATTTACGATGAGCGTGAGACTGATGCAGATATTCTGCATGCGGAAATGCCTCACATGAAACGATCGGGCGTCAATGCTATAGATGTCTTGAAGCAATTATGTCAAGAAGTCATTGGCAACCAACTTCGCTCTCTCGAGCAGATGGGAAACAGCTGTGAGGATACAGCATCAAGAAAAGAGTACAAAACAAAGTGGAATGCTGTTGAAGCTTTTGGCAGTGAGCTTCAGCTACGGCTGCTCACCCAGGTACGTCTTGTGTAAATTTGTGTTTGCACGTGCTGATTTTAGTAGACGGTCAATCTCGATAATGCTTATTGTCTTGAGCACAGAGTGAAAGATGAGATGAGGAGGAAGAACGCTCTGCGAGAAGAACTTTTTCAGATTCGGAAGGAACGAGAACAAGTCGCGCTCCGCATGGATGATATCCGGATCAAGCATGAGAAGGAGAAGACAGATGCACAGGTCAGTACCTCGACTCAAATATCCCGCTCAAATACTGATATCAAGCAGAGCCGAGAAACCCTGAATACAGCCGTACACGATATCGAGATGGCAATCGAGATGGGCAAATCGAAGCAGGACTCCGAAGAGCATGACCAAGCAGTTGATATGGTCGGTACCGAGCTAACAGTGAAACGTGTTGCGGGCGATGTAGGCAATAAGGGCGATTCAGGAGGCATGTTGAAGCAGATCAGGGAATTCAACGCGTTCCTTGAAAGAGCTGCGTTGGCTTTGGAGACGAGGAAGGTTTAAGGAGAAGGAACGATTATGATACCCATGGGAAATGAAAGGTTACGACGGTTGAGTTATGGAAGGCTTGCTAGTAATTCAGGTAGCGCCCTTATATATTGTACACAATACACTGTATTCTACAATTTCCCTTTGCTAAAACGATATCATATAGGCGAGGCGGTATCAATTCTTGACGGGCGAAGCGACACCTTTTCACGATGCTAAAGTTATCAACATTTCATATGACCCATCATTCGATATTGCTAGAGCGTTACAGGACATTAGAAAAGTAATTTTGCAAAGTCATATACTTGTTCCATGACTTCAGTACGGTGAAAACTCTAAGGGGAGTATCTAGTTGGCTCGTTATGAATTTGAGTGACCTCGAGCGCGAAGAGTCAGGTTGCCCATGCTAAACACTGCTGCTCTAAATCCCAATGACACTTGCCGGCTCATCTGTGCCTCTTAATCTTCGAAGAATTTCATACAATCTATGAATTGTCAGAGAAACAAGATCGCCAGCCAACAATGGTCTAGGCAAGCGCCTTGACCGTGGCGATGAGCGATGAACTTGTCTTCGCAGTCTTGGCGGATAAGACGATCACACCCAGCAGTCGTACTAAGAGACATGTTGGTAAGATATCGATTGGCAGAGTTGGATACGAATTGTATATGCATACGAAGGGGCATATGTATATTCGTGATTGGCTGGATAGCGAAGTGGTTTTCCTCTTAGATTTTCGTAGACTGAGATTGAAGGATTTAAAGGAGTTGAAGGCCTTGTAAATGATTAGCGCAATTAAGTCATCGTCATTCACTAGGTAGGAACTTCACCAGACCTTGCCTGAGGAGCTACATAACATCGGGTGTAGCGGTCTTGCTCAGTAGAGCCACTAGAGTAGGTAGCCACAGTGGAGCGTCATTGGCCCTTTTCGCTCATTTAGTCGAGCAATGGGTACCTAGATACCTAGCTGATTTTGCAGAGGAATCATTGATGGATATGCAAGAAATTAGGTACCGTGCAGTCCGCGTCTAAGAGGAGAAAGATGAGGTAGAAGCTTAGTCTGAACTTCAATTTTTCAACTTTTGAATCTAAATGAACCCGAGGACTTATACAAATCAACCAAATTCGACGATGGTCTTCCCAAGATACTCCAAACTTCGGCTAAGCCAACACAAGCAGATCCAATCATAAGAAATCAGTCCCAAAACCAAATCCGACACCAATTCAAGCGTTAAGGTTTCACAATTCAATTTCTGTACACTAACACCAGAGGAATGCCACCTAACTTTATAAGCCAGCAAGGAGCTTTTATACCAAAAACGTTACTCGCATTGAGAGTACCAGTTGGAGAAATACTTGCAAACGTAGGGTTCTTCACAAGTACGTCCCCCCTTCCAATCATCTCCAGCACACTGATTCCATTGGCGAACATATCCTGGAGGGGACACACTCCACACTCCTGGTACAACATCATTGCCGGCATTTTGTGGTAAAGAAACACTTGATTTGACTGGCTTCACTGCTTTGACAGGCTTGGTTGCTGTAGGGGTTTCGGCTTCCTTGGTGGTCGTCTTCATAGTCGAGGATGATCGAGTCGTAGATGACACAGCATCATAAGTGGTTGGCTCTGTTGACAGGGCCTTTGTCATGATCATTGCGAGGACTGGAGACGGAGCAGTTGGCTTGGTATCTGGAGAAGAATCAGAACATGAAGAAAGAGTAGCAGCAGAAAAAGCAGCAGAAGAAGAAGTAGAAGTGAACGCCGAAGAGAATGCCAGAGCAAAAATCGACACACAACCAGCGATCATACCCCATGGGAGTGCACACATGAGACGAAGCCGAAGACTGGGCGGTTGGTGTAGCAAGAGGCGTGGACTTCGAAAAATTGTGAACTTACTCTCCAAGGTTTCTTCTATGGGTTCTGGAGCTTTGCCTTTCTTTTTATCGACCTTTGAAGGATCTTCCTCGGGCATGTCGGGAGTTATATTCTTCTGTTCACTGGCTACCCCTAGAGCAGCTCGCACAGTGCTCATAAAGCCAACATTGGACCATGCTTGTGAAGCATCCCTACACGTGATAAATTAGCGAATGTATTAATGACGAGGTTCGGCGATTGAATTGAGTGGTTTCAGAAGCGAGTCACAACTCTGAAGGAGTTTCTATTGTCTTCCTCAATACATACCACATCATGGCGCCACCAAAGTTCTTGAAACGCTTGCAGTATGCAACGATCTCCGCTGCCTTGTCTCCAGGAACGTATCCACCTGCCTCGCCAGTGGCCCCAGGAGTCGCAGCAAATCCGATCAAGATCTTGACCGTAGGATTTGCCGAAGTTTCTGCCCACTCTTGCCATCTGCCAAAGTTGAACTTTGGCTGGTCTTCCATGCCTGAGACAAAACTGGGGGCACCGCAGTCAGGATTGTTGTAGAACTGGATCACGACAGCATCAACGCGGAGATCACTCGAGAGTAGAGGTCCAAGTGCTCTATCTGGGTAAACACACTGCGGCGCCAAGGTTATGTACAAATACTTTTCACCTGTCGAGAAGGACTCATCTCTCAGTCTTTCCAGTTCCTTTGCGAAGGCCAAGAGATTCTCCATCGGGGTCTCATAATCGATGTCAAAACCGTCAACGACAGCGCTCCCAAATGGTCTCACTATAGACGAGTCGCCAGTAGGACCAAGAGCTGCAAAGGCACCCTGAGCTGCTTGTTTGGCTTCGGCGGAAGAAGTCCACCCTTTGAAGTCGGTCAATTCTCCACCGAATGAGGGCAACACGCTCTTCCCAAGCTTCTGACACTCTTTGATATCCTCTCTACATGTCTGTGTCAGGAAATGATTTTGCAAACTTCATAAGATTCTTACTCGAGGAATTCAGCCTTCTGATTTGCGAAATTGTGTGACACCAGGTTTCTTAGATCCGGGATGAACGCCACAAGAAAGATCTACATGAAGCTGAAGTTAGACAAGACCTTACTAAGATCCAACTGCTCTATATGTATTCGTGACTTACGTCGATTTCAGAACCTTAGACATGTTAGTGAATGAATGAAAATTTAGGAACGTTGCTCTTTACTCTTGCAGTAATGACTTAGCCTTTCCTGACCACCATCCACATTCAACGAGTTTTGGCCTTAGAATTGTCAGTAAAGCGTTTCAAAAAAGATCACTGACTACCAACCCCAGTACATGGCCATGCCATTACCCAACGAAATTGGGTTAAACCCTCCAAGGGCATCTTGAAGTAATGCCAAGAAGGCAACCACGAAAGTGAGAACCTTGAGCATGTTGGCTTTTTTGATCACTGATTGAAAGTTATAAATTCTTCGAGTGTTTTGGAGGTGTAAAAAGAAGTGTAGAGATAATGCAAGATGTTTCGAGTTAAATGCTTTCAGGAGACATTGTAGACGAGCTAGAAGTTGCTAGCCACTAAGCTCGGAGTAGGTGTACCAACTCAGCTACCTATCAGGGCCCGAGGAAAAGCTACATACTACTCTGACGGACTCGATATAAATACTAAGCTGAAAAGCCAACAGCTTTAGTGTCTCTGATGTTGTAGATGCGACGTTATGACGATTGTGACGTGATAACTATGTTTGGCAGTCGCGACGGAGGATGGAGCCAGAAGGAATCGAGAAGCCTTTTCTCCTACCTCTTTGGCTCTTTGGGAATCACTATAAGATGTTTCACAGACCTCATGGTAGAAATACAAAGAGAAGGAAGGAAGTACCGTGTAAGTTCTACGAGATAGCCAAATCATATCAATTTGGGATGAAGTGATGCAGACCGAAACTTCCCTGCTAGGATCAGAATGTCGACTCTGATCTCTATCTTAACCTTAGTTTCATGGACTAGAAAATTTTGCAAGGCAGCAATGTGCAAATTTGACCTTTCATCATTCAGAAGGCACTAACCAGACCACTTTCTTGCTTCTGGCTAGTCGCTAAAGGAAACATCAATCGAGGAAGGTACAGTTAGCGCTTATCGGAAATTATGATCTCAAATTTTTCGGTTTCGGATGACATGCGAGGTTGATATTCTTGCCTCGATTGTGACCAAGTCGCGTGGGTGCATTTCTGTGTTAGGCGGGACGTGGAGGTAGCGTGCAACATGAGGCTCCACATTGGACGTGAAAAAGCTACTATAATAGCACCAGCTGTTTTCTAATGAACATACCATAAAGCTAGAGAAGTGGCAGAATTTTGTGATGGAACGAATCTCGCGCAAGCATAATGAGGACTAGAGTGTAGAGAGAAGAAAAATATTCGGGTAAGCTACCAATCAGAGCGTCCGATGTGCCAGATCTATTTAGTGCTTGGCAAAAAATTGGTCCAGAAAACTTCATGAATGCCTAGGTAGGTAGAATTGCGTTGTGTGTTTTTCCAAATATGCTAAAAACTCAATTCTGCAAAGACAGTCAGTAGATCGTTCCAAGTGAATCTTGTGGTTTTCGTCAAAAGTAACCTAAAATCAAGATCCAACTATGCCTCCCAAGTCTGCCTTCCGCGATTCCGAAGAAGATAAATCCCGGAATTCGTAAAAGCACGGTGTAAGCTAACTACTTAGGATCATCCATGGCAGTTTGACGATGAAGAGATAATTCTTCTATTCGCACTGTTTATGTAATGTTCTCGTCGACAGATTAGAAGGCGCACTCTCGATCATAGACGTCTGCTTCAGTAAGCAGATAACTTAGAAAAAGATCTCTCGGCAGCTAATCTTGTAGCACGATGCCGTTATCCTTGGCTATACAGGTTTAAAATTCGGAGCTATAGACTAAACTTGGCGGAACTCTGATAGCTGAGCATGAGAGCTACTCTGGTTATAGCTCTTCAAGGTGATAAAAGTGAAATACTAGGCATCTACTTGCATGAAGTGAAATGTCTCAAAGTTGAACTTCCGTCATTACATGGTTCCATAGCTTAATATCATCGAGTCATCTAATGGGTGGACTTCTCCCCGCTCATATAGATTTGCTTCTCGGATTGAAAGTGGATCGGCATCAGCCGGTTTGGTATAGACCAAGGTACTTTAGTTCCCGAGAACTTCACACCAGGTGACGCACATCGAAAACAACCACCTTTCTAATATCTTAGCAAAAGTAAAGCTTTTATGTGACATCATCTTGCCCATCATTTTTCTGACTAGGAAATTGAACGTCCCGTAATTCCAACTACCCAACGCCTCGCTTGCAAAACCTCGAAGACGGAATACGACCAGTGCTCTTACATATTTTCCCGATGAAATTGCATTATCGTTACTCATCAAATCCCATACTTCCTTCCATATTTAATCCTATACCATATTAGTAGGCACTTTCACTCCTAAGTCCAAGTCTTGCAGGCCCAGCCCTTAAGCCTGCTCCACCATGAATTTCATTCCACAATGCAACCAAAGTCAGATCCTGTTTAGCGTCTCGCCATACCACTCCACTCAACTGTGAAGTATAATCCTCAAGTCTGAGAACATTCATTATTTTGCATACCTCCTGTATCTTTTCGACGTATTGGTGTCTCGTTGTCGAGTCACCGACACTCGAAAGAGCGCCTAATGTAAGCACCCAAAGGAGCATCTGTTCCTTCCCTTCCCACATAATGCTTGACTTCGCCTGCGAATCGTCCCATAATTCAACATTCAATCTTTGTAAGAATGTTGTAAATACTGGGACTTCAAAGGGGAAGTCGCGCAAAGTGCGGTAAAGGTAGATCTGGGCTGCAATAAAGCAAGCGGCACCGAGTGAGCCACATGTTTGGGAGTGCAGACCACGGAACTTGTCCGCATTCTTGAGGAGGTAAAAGAGGTGTCGTTCGGCGAGATATATACTGTCGCTCAGGCTCCCGGTTGTATCTGCTTCAAGATGGTTCTGGGAAGAGATTCTACGTAGGGTACTGAAAATTGTGGAGAATTGAGTGGAGCAGTTGCAAGACGCTTCGTAGGATGTACCTTCGGGATGAGGTTCGTCATGTGTCGACACTATTGTATCGATGCTGGTGAAGTGAGCGAAGTCTACTCTTGAATGGCCATCCGTAGGTCTCATATTGAAGCGAGGTTCACCGCCAAATAATGTGGCGTTGAGAAGGTCTCCCCTATGCCATCTCAGTCAATGCGTAAGCAGTCTATCAAAAGAACTTACCACAAGATCTTTCGTCGTAACACACCTGCTAGACCAAGCTCATAAATACCACCCCGCAAAGCTATCATTATTTGTAGCCCACTCAAGTGGATATTCGACAGGGCCATACTCCCCTCTTGATTCTAATCATATAAATCAGTTTCCGTCTTACGAGTTTATCGTTGCCTGACTTACTTCCAGTAGCACTAGACATGTAACAGCACCTATAGTAAAGTCGCTTTTGCTGAGATCGGGGTCTTCCAAGCGTTGGTTTACCATCATGATAGTGTCCCTTTTCAGTTGAGCCTGTTCACCTTGATCAGAGCCGCCATTGACTAGCCTCTGGTGCATTGCTGCATGCATCATTGTTCCGCAGAATAAAGCTGCGTCAGTGATTGCAAAGTTGAACCACTTGTCTTTCGGATTAACGGGAATGAGTGTGTTGATCAGATACGTATTGTCTGTATTAAATGTTAGTCAAGTATTCCCGAGGAGGTACACTAGTTTTACAGTGATGCACCAGGAGTTGCAAACGGGGTGAGCCTGTGATCGGCAATGTATTGAAGGGTTCCAACGGTCCAATAACTGTTGGATCTGGTATACGAGTCATTTCCAATAACTCTTCTGGCTGTATCGCTTGTTCTCTGGCGAATTTTTCAGAATTTGATACGCTCGTGCCGTCACTCGCTAGTTTCTTGGAGCTGGCATCAAAGTTCGACAACAGTGATCGTTTTTTGACCTTGTTCGGCCTCGCTCCATTGTGTTTTTTTCTTTGGTAATCCCGCATGACATGAGCCCTTACTGTAAGCCTCGTGCCAATATCCTGATTCGGTCCCGTGATTTCATTCAGTTGTACAAATACCAGACTCTTGGTGACGGGCATTGTTATTGTGGGCGAAGCTTCGCCCTCGGGCCCATGATAGAAGGAGAACTTGGGCGACCGTGGTGGAACTGTGGTTGCCATTTTGGCCGAGTGAGTTTACTTGGAAAGTCAAATAGTCGTTCGATCTCCAAGTCGACCCTCGGAAGTTGTGCCAACTGATTTCTGTGATGATCGCAAGACAACGATTCTGATTGCAAATTTAAGTCTGCAGTCGCTTGACCAACGTACGATTCTAGCCATCCTGATTGTTCATACTTGACACACCACGACCAAGGAATTCGAGCTCACACCTCATGACAAATGGCACAAAACACTATCAGCACAGCCCTACAGGAAGGTGTCCGGGAACCTGCTAGCCGAGCCATAGAAATCTCTCCTCGAGAAATGCTTGAATCTGCTGAAGTAATCATCCCACATACAATCAATTCACCTACCAGAGAAGCCATAAGAAGCCATTTCATAACCAAGCCAATAGATGTGTCCTTTTGAAATACCAAAGCTTCTATTTTACCACTTCCACAGCATGTAACTTCCAATGATATCGCTTTCATTCTTTGTATAACTCCACTATCTCTGCCTAAACACCGTTCAGCTGCAAAAGATGTCCAAGTAGAAGACCCATGAACACCTCCAAGTTCTGGAATGACAGCAACTTGAACGCATCTCAGCGACTACTTCGTCGCTTCTCTTTCAAAAATGTGTCAATGTCTACAGGTCCCCCAAGACCATGGGGACCAAATTCCATCATTTTCTTTAGATCCCAAATCACCTCCCCATTAGCGAAAAGAACCCATTTCCTCTTGATAAACGTACTTCTGGCAACCTGGTCTGTTCGAAGATTTCATACTGGGAGAAAAGTTTGCCAATGGGTATATCTGGGATGGCAACACAAGCCGCTACAATCAAGCTTTGAGTTTTTGGTGAACTTTCTGATTTTGGTGCCCCAGCTAAGATTGCCTCGATTGCGGAGCCTTCATCCCCAGTATTGCCAATCATAATAATTCCACTTCTTAGTCGGGAAAAGTTGAAATTGTCTCTCCAATTAGCGGAGAGAACTTGTGAATTTTATCCACTGGTCGACTTGGAGATATTTTGTCACCGATACTCCTTGTTCTCTGCTAGGCCAAGCAATTCTGAGAACATCTCCAGTCTGCTCGGAAACTATATAGCATCTGTCGTAGTATCATTACTGTGCTCAAGTCCTGACGTTTGATCCAGCACCTTCTGCAGTCTCGCGCAGTTTTCAAACAATGAATCCACGACGCATGAGACCTCTGTCTTCCTCCATTCCGGCCGGCTTGTATTTTAGTTTCCTTAGCGGAGTCCGAACGCCGCGAAGGCAGGCTTCGAGCTCAGCATTGTCTACACATGTTGTCAAACCGTGCCCATCTAGCCACGTCCTGAGACCTCCCTAAGTTGATAACAGGCTTATTAACTAGAGGCGAATACAGGTATGACTGGTGCCGAGACACCTTTTGTCAGGTCACGGACATCGACCGTCAACTGTTCCTATGAAGAGTTCCACAGAACTCTATGAAATTTCAGTTGTGACTTCTTACAATACGTGTTAGCGACTTTCTTATCATTCAGAACTACAATCCGCTCCGATTTCGGCGCTATGTCCACATCAACGACTCTTAGGTATTGAAAGTAGGTGGAGGATGAGATACTGATGATCGTACATCAAGTCAATATAAGACACATAGTAGTTAGCGGACATCAAGTCTTGGAGCAACCTGGTTTATTGGACGTCATCCAAAAGGTTTTTGGCAAGACGGTTCTGCAAAGGTCGATAGTGTCAGATGAAGGCAGTCGTGCTCATGCTGTCTGGGCAGGCGCATTTGGCATTGCGAAGATGGCTACAGATGACTTTTCTGAGGAGAATCTCATCTTATCACTGATATGAGGGTCCATGGTCTATATGCCAGTTTCAAGTGGTGTTTGGTTGACCATCCTGGATACAGTATCATGTGTTCACCACGTGCTACTTACCTGGTAACTCCTAGTGGTCCTTCCTCACTAACAGCGACAACCCTAATTCATTACGTCGCGTCTTCCTGTAGTAAAAATCATTAGTCTGATCGGTGGTTCTTTTACGTTGCAGTCGATCAGACCTTCATCACTCTTCTCATCGATCAGTCTTCAGATTCTCACAACTCAGCAATCACCACCAGAAGCGATCATCATCTCAGACTGATCAACTAAACAAAGCACGTTACTACTCGAGAAAAATCAACGTCGTATTTACATCTCAGTCAACCCGTTTGTTCGAGCGCACACTCCCCCTCAGCCTTTAATGTCAAAGTCACCCGAATAGAGCCTGCAATCAACTCCCAGTCGTCGAACAACATCAAGCCCTACGACCCTACGACTCAACCTCGCGAAAAAAAAAAAAAAAGAAGAAGAAC